>JANHGC010008120.1:247039-260485 GCA_027560395.1 Boaedon fuliginosus
CAGGAGGGGAAGAAAGGAAGGTGAAACCAGGAGGGGGGAAGAAAGGAAGGTGAAATCAGGAGTGGGGAAGAAAGGAAGGTGAAACCAGGAGGGGGGAAGAAAGGAAGGTGAAACCAGGAGGGGGCAAGGAAGGCAGGCAAAATCAGAGGAGGGGGAAGGACAGGTTAGGGAGCGCCATGCTGGATTTATACTGGTGGTCCCTGGTATTTAAAATTATGAATTTAGTGGTCCCTGCGGTCAAAAAGGTTGGGGACCCCTGCTTTAGCCAAGCCCAGCTACTTGCTTGAGGAAAGTCTCCCAGTCACGAGGAGGAGGAGGTGGGGAGGAAACCTCCACTACTTTGTTCCTTGGAAGAAACAGCCTGAAGAGAGCTCTCAGCCTTGGCCCAGCCTCGGCTTTCAGAGAGAGAAAGAGACAGAGAGACAGAGAGAGAAAGGGAGGGAGGGAGAGAGAGAGAGAGAGAGAGAGAGAAAGACAGACAAAGTGAGAAGGGAGGAGAGATGTGAGAGAGATGAAAAAGACACACACACACACACAGAGATAAACACACACACACACATACACAGGTAAAATGAAGAAAGGTGAAATCAGAAGAGGAAGAAAGGAAGGTGAATCAGAGGGGGAAGAAAGGAAGGAAGGTGAAATCAGGAGGGGGAAGGAAGGAAGGAAGGTGAAATCAGGAGGGGGAAGAAAGAAAGGTGAAATCAAGAGGAGACAAGGAAGGAAGGAAGGTGAAATCAGGAGGAGAAGAAAGGAAGGTGAAATCTGGAGGGGGAAGAAAGGAAGGAAGGTGAAATCAGGAGGGGTGGAGAAAGGAAGGAAGGTAAAATCAGAGGAGGGGGAAGGAAGGGTTAGGGAGCACCATGCTGGATTTATACTGGTGGTCCCTGGTATTTAAAATTATTAATTTGGTGGTCCCTGAGGTCAAAAAGGTTGGGGACCCCTGATTTATATCATGAGAGAATAAAGCTGAATTTCCTTCAATTCTAATGTGCTGTTTACACAATTATCCCAAGTAAAGAAAAATAATTTCAGTTTTGATGTGGCTCTTCATATATTTATATATAAAAGACTCTTGACAAAAAATGTCCCTGGAAGCAAAATACCTACAACATTTTCAATTGTTTTACTAGAACAAATAGAAAAAAAAACAATCTGAAAATGATGGGAAAAACCCATTCCCATAGTTTCAGGTGAAAGGGAATTATACTTGTATTGATTTGAAAAATGAATACAGTGTCAGTATGATGGTTTATTCAGAATCTGGATTGAATAGAAAGTTGTATTTCTACTGAAGCCAATATGAATTCATTCTTTATTTCGTTTCATTTTTCTTCAGATCGCCTGCTGAATGCATAAAGGATGGAAAAAGGGTGGAGCTGCTACTACTGGCCCATTCTTTCCCCACTTTGAGACCCTGAGAACAAAGTCTGAATAGCCTCTTTAAACCATTAAATGGAACTGCAAGAAAGTAAATATTCAAGAGTGTGCCAATCACATTCAATACAACTATCATCTGTATTTAATTTAATCTAGGTGTAACAGTCAAAGCCAATACTATAATTCAGTATGACACACTAAGATGAATAAGATGAAATTAAACTTAGACAAGATTTAAGAAGAACTCATGGTTGAACAAGAGTCCTGCTGTAACTCTTCCTATTTTATAATAATCACCTATTCCTAACTCCAGTTAATAACACCTTCCTCAATTAAAACAAAGGTAAAAGGACTAGTGCTTCCTGATAATTTTCATAGCTTATTAATAAGATAGGTAGCAAGAAAATTACTATAATATCTTTAATTAAAAATAGGAAGGAAACTACACATGTCCATAAAAGAACAAGAGTCAAGCATTTAATATGTAATTCTGGAAGGCAAAGGTAACAGGGAAAGCTATCATTCTGCAGCAATCTGCCTGCTCTTTCAAAATATACAAAAAAGAAAAAAAAAGAGACAACAGTTTGGAGCAACTTGGATTTCAGAACCTCAAATTATCTATTATATTAGATACATTGTAGATAAGGAACTACAATCAATCAAACGACATCTGGCAACTTCTGGATGCAATCATATTCCATATTAATGACATGTCTGTACTCAGGAATACTTTTCATTCCAGTTTTGATTATGAGTATGCAATATAAAACATCATGCTAATTTAATCCTTCCTTAGTGCATATGTAACATATTTATCTTTGCCTTAAGATTACTAAGATACACTTCCTGTGGACTAGTTTCTAGACTATGATAGCCAATTTGGCCTGGGTGGTTAAGGCACCAAACTAGAAACCAGGAGAGTGAGTTCTAGTACAACCTTTGACATGAAAGCTGGCTGAGTGACTTTGGACCAATTACTCCCTCTCAGCCCACAACATCAGGCTTAGGTGATAAGCTGGTTGATCAATTTCTGTCACAACCAAGGGATCAACAAGATCCTGCACTTGAGGGATTAATACTAAGAAGAAAAATATAAACTTGCTGTAAATTTTCTAGTTTCTTTCTAGGTATAATTCAAAAGTAAATAAAAACACTCATTTTGTGTTTTACAGTGTTTCAAACTATACACTGAGGTTTATGAACAATATTATTTCACATGAAAAAGAATATTAATGATTGATATTTTAATGAAATGAATTCTCTGAACTGGAAGCATCTTTTGAGATAATTTTTTCATTAACTGAAAACTCAGTAAAAAGTCAATAATTTTAGCCATTTTTAAAAAACTCCGTTTTCTGGAATACAGTTTATGTGCATTATATCTGTTACTTATATTCTTTCATCGTTCTCTCTGAATGTATCTGAGTAACAGATGCTATTCTTAAAAGTTTTATGAGAATAGCGTTATTTGGCATTGCAAATATAGTAAAATAAATAAAAATTGGTATCTAGGCAACAAAATACAGTATCTACCACTTCTACTGAAAATATTCCACTGTTCAGCATTCTCTTCATCTGAAACCACTGGATCTGGAAAGCAGTTGTGCAACTTAGCAGAACTTTGCACATCTTACAATTTAAAAATCTTTGAAATATATTCTAATCTCTAGTTAGCCAGTGTAATTATTTCTAAGTCTTTTGATTTAATCAGATTGGCACAGAACATTAACTTATTAAAATCTACCAGAGCATCAGAGAGGATCACACACTACTGTCACGAAAAAGGTTATGAATTAAGAAAACAGGGACCACCAGCCAGCAAGTGCAAATACCCAGTTGTATGGCAACCATCCACTCTTCTGACCTCTGTGCATTCAACTTATCTCCAAATGATTTGCCAGTGTCTGCCTAGATAGGCTTCTTATATCATCCTTTAATACAGTTACAGAAATGAAATTGAATGAAACCTCACAGGCACCACCCACATAAATCAAAACGTAAAAACAAGGACAAGTGATCAGCAGATCAGCAGGTCCTCGATTTTACTTTCATCTTTCTTAGGCTTTATTAGTCACTCCTCCCACTGCCCCCCTAAAAGGGGAGGGGGAAATCCAAGGGATTTAAGAAGAAAGTCCAATTCATCGAGCGCCCTCTCGGAAGATGCAGACGGCGGCTGTTCCTTGCGCTGCCCGCAGGATGCCGCCCGGCCTCCCCCACCCCACTTCAAGCAGCGTCAGGTGCTTATATAGGCTCCGAGGCAAGTTCACAGATTTTTCTGGGGACCCATCGCCTCGGCGGGAAAGCCTCCCCTCACGACGGCGGCATCGGACTGCGACCGGGGAGGGGAGAAAGAAAGAAAGGGAGCGGGGCCTCGGCTGTCACCGGCGCCGCAGCGCTAGAGGGCGGAGAAGGGACGGCCTGCCCCTCGCGCGCTTTTCCCCAACCTCCTCATCTTTCGCCGCGCTTGAGGGACAAGCAGGGCGAGCGAGCGGGCCGGCCGGCTAGCTCCGCCGCCATCTCTCCAGGAAGCGTCCACCCCCACCCCGAAAGCCGAAACTTGAGGCGGGTTCGAGTCCCGCGGATCACAGGCGGCGCCCTCGGGGATTGGCCCACCCGCTCAGCTCGTCGTCGTCTTCCTTTCCTTACCCCGGCGGAATGACTTGCCCTGGCTGGGCGCGCAGCTCTCGTACGATTCCCGGGCGCTCGGCTTTGACCTTTCGCTCGGCCGCCCGTTGCAGGCCGGGCTCGATAGGCGCCGCGCCGGGCCGCGCTGGGATCTGGATAGGCGCGCAGACGGCCAAGACCGAGCCGATTTTCACCGCCGCTCCGGTCGCTACTTTCCATTCGAGTAGCCGCAGCGGCTGCGGGCCAGGAACGAGGATCTCTGTCACTTCAGACGCGGCGGCAGCCCCGGCCCCGGCCCCGGCGGCTGCTCCAGAGACCGAGGCGGTTGCCCCGGGTTCCTCCATGGCCTCGGCCACTGGGGCTTCGTCCCAGGCCGGGCCCGTCGAAGGGCAGGTCGCTATGGCAACGGCGGCGCCTCTATCGGTTGAATTGGAAGAATCGAACGCAAAACGTTATCTTTTACCCTCCCCCACACCCAACTACCACCTTCAGAAAAAAAAAATAACAACAAGAAGTAGTCACGAGCAGCGCCAAACGAGCGCGAGGTCAATATTCCGATGCGCAGGCGCGAGACAGCCTTTTCTCGCGCCCGGACAACCTTAAAGGGACAGACGCTAATTTCGAGCAAGTCCGGGACCAAGCTCACCGAATGGGCTCTCGTTTCGTTCCCAACTCTGACGTAGCCCTTTGGGCCACGCCCACTTGCCGTCTTTCATGCTTTCTTTAGCTTCCGCGGTGACGCAGGTGCGCGCTTACTTGTACTTGCCCGCCCCTCCGCGTGGACTGCATAACAGAGTCTCATGTTTTTCGTCTCGTCAAGAGGAATTGTGGGATCATGAGAGGCATGCTTGCAAAGTCCACTTGCAGCTACAAGTTCCAGCATGCATCTCTGTGGCGGGTTTGAGCATGCGCGCCAGGCTGCGGTCAAGAGAAAGCCGCTCAATAGCTGAGTGGGGGTTTTTTTGATGATCGAAGTTAGTATAAACAATTCGTCTGCAGACGTCAGTCATACCCAGCCCCCTCAAACCATGGTTTATATGCTGCGGTTAAAAACATATAGAGGAAATAATTTAAGAAATTTCATTTTACCAAAGTTCTGCAAATGCTTCTCGGGGAAAAAAACCCGAGATATCGTAACATTTAGCGTTTCCACAATGTTGATATAGAGGAGACCGAAATCGAAATATTCCTGCCCAGCTTTGCAGGGAGTGTTGGAATGAATTTAAAACAGTATTTCAAACAAAAATGCAACCAAAGTTACTAGGGACCATTCGGAAAATGTAGATAAAAATAATATTGCTTATTCCAAATTTAGAACTTGGAGCCATCCATTACATCCAGAGAAACCTGGAACTTATTAAAATAGATGGCTTGTGATTTATAGTTACAACAACAGTGATGGTGAAATGCCCATTGTTAATTTGTGGAACTTGGCACTGTCATGTGTAATGGGCACCAATTATAGGTAGCCCTTGACTTAAAACTATTTAGTGACCATTCGAAGTTACAACGGCACTGATAAAAGTGATTTACTACCATTTTCAATTGTTGCACATCTCCATGGATGTATGATTTACATTCAATGCTTGACAACTGATTCATATTTATGACGCAGTGTCCCTGGGGGTCATGTCATTCCCCTTTGGTGACCTTCCGACTTGCAAAGTCAATGGGGAAACCAGATTCACTTAACAACTGTGTTACTAATTTAACAACTGCAGTGATTCACTGAACAAATGTGGCAAGAAAGGTTGTAATAGGGGGCAAAACTCGCTTAACAAATTTCTAACTCAGCAACATACATTCTGGCTTCAGTTGTGGTCATACGTTGAGGACAACAATTTTAAAAGGAGACTGGAGGATCAAGTTACCCATGCATATTTGTCTGAATAGCAATTTACTTCCTCCTGACTGCACACTTTTGTAACCCAGTAATTCCTCAATATTGTGTGTGTGAGGGATGTAGAGAAAGCTATGGTTGACAAATTGTCTCTTAATACCCGAAATATATTTGATCTGATCCGACAGTGCTCTTTGCATATTTTATGTAACACAAAAGCCACTATATTTGTGCAAATATGACCTCTGAGCAGGATCACTATTGTTGCTGTGCACCACACACTCAGGGAAAATTCTGTATATTTAAACAATTTCCGTTTATTTACAAGAGCATTTCTAGGATATTGTGCAAACCTAACAAGGTGTGTTACAATAAAACAGTAAATCCTTTAAACAATTCAATATTTAGCTAAAGAAGAATTGCCATATCAATATCCTGTCTAAAGAAGCAAATAAAACTACTTTTATTGCCCATCTACTTTTCTTCATGACCATGCTGCCGCTATAGCAAAAGCCATTTTTAAAAAGCTATATTTTATAATATTTATGTTCCACCTCAGAGTTCTTAAGCCAATTGATAAAATAAATATTAATAAAATCTACAGTGCTCCTTGACCGGGGAAATGAGGCGGGGTATAAATCGAATAAAAATAAATAAAATAAATAAATAAATTCCCCCCCAGCCCCCAGAATCTTGCAAGATCCATGGAAGCGGCTGTTAATTGCTAAGGAAAGAGAGATCTCAAAATGCTGTCCTCTTCACTCTTTTACTGCCGTTATCATTTTCCTAGGTCCATAATGGCCGATATTCGATCCATAGCAGTATCTATCATTTTTTTTAAAAGAAAAGTTGCATACAAATCCAGGAAAATCCAGAGATAGCATAGTCCGATAATAATAGGGAGATATTCCAAATTGCCCATTGTCTTCCTTCACTTCAATTCTGTGCAGTACTTTATTTCATTCTTTTAAAATACTCGTCATTCAGTGTTGTTCCTTCCAGTATTACAGTATTTTGAAGCACTGAAATGTTTTTTTTGATTATACTGAGCATTGATACAATCATAACCTTTATTGGAATAAATATTTTCATTTAAAATATTTTAATATTCCATCTGTTTTATGTAATAGGTACTGTAGGTCATATCTCGGTAATACACAGCAGTGATCTTTATAAAAAACCATAAAATCTCAGGTACTTCTTCATAAAACTATATCATGTTTTGCTAGAATATAGAGATTCTTAACCTCAAGCACAGCGTATTACTGAATGCTCTTTATACATTGGTTAACTGGGGCAGAAAATGATTGAAATGATTTATCACTGACTTCATTAAAAGATTAAAATGAGGAATGGAATGTATAATTAAACATCTCTTCATATTATATGACAATGATGCAGGAAGCAACAATGGCTTGTTTACTAGCAATTCTGCCAAGATGGCACTACTAGGACTGGTGTATTATGTACATACACTTTGGCAAAGGATGAGGAGGCGAAAACTATGGGTGTGCCAGAGTTACTCTTCACAGTCTTTGACACAAGACAATAATTGAAAATAAAATAGCTAGGTCCCTGAGGTGTTTCTTCACCATAGAGTTGTCTAGCAAGGTTAGTAGTTGTGGGGCAACCTGTTGAGGAAGGCTGAACCAATGTTTACAAATGAGTGAGAAAGTATTAAAAGAACAAGGCAGAAACTTTTTAAGTCAGTTTTTATAGTAAAGCTGTTGTGGGAGTTCCCCCCCATCCCTTACTGATGTACTACCCATAAAAGATGTCTTTCAACATTTAAAAAATGCCATTTGCATATATGCTGTATTTAGCCACCTATAATGGAAAATAGAGGAATGGAACTCATACAATACATTCAAGATTAGTAGGTTTGTATAAGCATGAATGATGTAACATTGGATTTTAAAACGATTAAGGAAGCCAGTCGAAAGGGTGGATAAAATTAAAACCAGTATCAAAAGAAAAGGAATAGTTTGGAATTTTGCTTAAGATGCCTGAAGTGGGGAGGGAAGGACCAATGTAAAATTAAAGGAAGGGGAAGAGGTGGAGTGGAGTGTAATAAAGGGGAAAGCTTTATCGTCTGAGCAAGGAATAGGCTTTTGGGCACAGTAACATGCATTTCTGTATATGAAAAAAGCCAGACCAATTTTGATCAAGGCAGCTGTGGGGGTGAAAAAAGAGTATGGGTTGCCCTGAGAGTGAGATGGGTAGTCTCTAAATTTGATAAATAAATAAATAGGTTGCTAACAAAAGTGGGCTGAGTGACTTTGGGCTAGTCGCTCTCTCAGCCCAACCTATCTCACAAAGTTGTTGCTGTGGGGAAAACAGGAGGAAAAAGTATTAGATATGCTTGCCACTTTGAGTTATTTATAAAAATAAGGTGGAATAACAATGTTTAAATAAATAAATAAACACATCTGTTCTTAAAAGGAAACCAGATTGATGAAAACATACCAGTAAATAAGAGCTTCATTTTTCACAAAGTTTAAATAGGATAGGGAGGATGAAAGTCTACATTAAAAAGGGCGGGCAGAATTTTAACACTTGTGGTTTTACAGAACTAGAAATGCCGCTTGCTTTCTTCTACTAGGTATCTAATTCACTAAAAAGGAGTATTCTTTATGCCTACATAAAGGCATGATTACATAATAGGAAGAAAACTCACAACAAAATCCAAAATATCAGGGCATATTCTAGTTTGCTGTCATTGTTGGGCAGAATTCTACCAAATGTGCACAAACTGGGAATTGGTAAACTTCCACTGGACATCAACCAGTCACAAGTTTAGAATTACTTGATTACATGCAGATAAGTGAACATAAGGGGATAACATGTGCCAGCAAAATGTGGACAGTAACCTCACAATCAATACAAAAGCTACGAGTGGTGCAAAGAGACATGAAAAGATCCATGCTCAGCATAAAGAAAGACCAGATGAAAATATACTATGCTATCAAAAGAGTAAAAGAATGGAAATGGAAATGGGCTGATCACAGAACTGGTGGTAGTTTGACTAAGGTAGTCATAGAATGGAATACACTTGATAAAAAGCATCCACGAAAGAGACCTAAAACAGGATGGAGCGGTGACATTAGCAAGTATTGTGGCCCCAATTGGCAGAGCAAAAGTCAAGACTGTACTGTATTGGAAATGTGCAGAAGAGCCCTTCGTCCTGTAGTGGACAGACAAGTAGTGGGCAGAATGATGATGATGAAGGGAATAAGGGTTACCGGTAACATTCATTGTCAGCATTTTATGTACCTAGGCTCTAAAGCTTCAACCTCTTATTATATATAGTTGTTTAATTAAGACCCTCTTGAGTTCTCATTATCTCAGTATCCTATAAAGAAAATATGTTGCAACCATGTATTATGGTCATTATTTTTCATCACGTTAGCAGGATATTCCCTGTAATGTTGCTGTTTTTAAGGCCTTATTCATTTGTTTTGCACTCTGCCTTGAGTTCTCCCTGTCCCAGCATTTTATGTATCTCAGGACATAAATTCTTATTTGCCAAAGCTCATATGATAATAAATGAGTTTTATCAGGACAAAGTACAACTAGTCCTTGGGCTACGTTCATTTGTTCAGTGTCTGTTCAAAATTATGATGAGACTGAAAAGAATGAACTTATGATTGGTCCTTTCCCTTATGACTGTTGTAGTGTCCCTGCTGTCATATGATCAAAATTTTGGCAGCATCCCACAGTCACACTTTCCTCCCTCTGCACAAACTGTTCTTGCTTCTACTCCTCCCACCTGCCTATCTCCTACCATCTCTGCCTTTTGGCCACCCTGCAAAGAATGGCTGACACGAAGAGGCCATGGTATTTCCCCTCTTACCTCCGGCACCCCCCTTGCTGCCACCACCAGCTGTCCTTCCTTGTATTTTTTTGCCTCCCCTGAGTTTGCTACTGCTAGCCAGCCTCAAGAACCACAAGGTCCTGGGGCTCTGTTGACCATGTTGTGCAGGTGCCCTCTCACTCTTCAATGCCACCTCCCAGGTAACAGGGATCCTGATCAGTCTGCCGTGCTTCAGCAGTCTCAGCCTGTCATAGAATCATCCCTGCCTCACTGCCCAGTAGCACAATCACCTCTGGGGTGAAGGACTCACGGTCCTGGCCCTTTCCCTTCCCAGGAGAGTCTGGGTTAAAAAAAATTCTAGAGAGTTAGTTTTATAGAGAATCCCAACTGGTTTATAATAAATATCTGCTAATTGTAACATGAAATACAAAATAACACAAACATACATTTTACAGTAGCACCAGAGAATGGGAATCCAGATTAAGATTGTGCAATTTTTAACTCACAATATGCTTTCAAAACAATATTTCCTTCCTATCAAAATGTGTATAAGAGAAGAAGCGCTGTGAATTTTGATGATGGCACTAATAGTTCCTCTCCCTTGTAGTTGAGTCTCTCACTTGATAAATAAGGATTTTAGAGAGAGTTATTTTTTATCATTGTCATGGCAGTAAATGAGTGAGGTAATCCCCCATTCAAAACAGTTGCTGATCCAAAGTTGTTTACATTAATGTAAAATGCAGGTATATGTTGTTTAACCTGACCCTAAGATTCCCCTAGAATCTCTTTTGCAACTTTGGTTTTGTTGTTTGGATACTTTCAATTGTGCGACCTAGCAGAAATTTATTTTTTTGTAAATTTATGCTCATCTTCTTAGTGATAGTATCTAAGTATCTTACTTTCTATTAGCCTCTGTTTCTATTGCCTTTGGTTTTTCCAAGTTAAGGGTCTTCTCTAATGTCTTCACAATTTTATGTTTAAAATATTTAAGCTGAGCTTTATTATTAGTGCTTTCAGTGAGGAATACTGAATTATTTGTTCTTTTGGTCCAAGGAGTTCTCTGCAATTTTCTGCAACTTCACAGTTTAATGGTTTAAATTTTTCTTTGTTTAGTTTTGCTGATGATCCAGCTATTATAACCCTACAAATAGAAACCATAGACTTGACAGTATGTATCAATGTTGTCAGTATGATGTCTCTGAACTTTAATATTTTTTTCTAAATCCATCAAACTTCCTGCCATAGACTGCAACTGTGTCTACTAGTCTGATGTTTCTATTTTTTCCCACTTGATGGCAGTGTAAGATTTGAACTTTTGCCTTGGCATTTGAGTACTCTTTGCAAGTCTCTTGTATTGATGTAGTTAGTCTGCGAAGTATATACAGTGATAAAAGGTTTAGCTACAATTTTATAGACTCCAAATAAGATACGAGAATAACATGTCTCAAACTTATTCTCAGTCATTAAAATGAATGTGCTACAATTACTGAAGATATTGAATAATTTAAGGCTTCATTGTTTGAGCTCTTGTTTTTCTATTATTGTTGATGTAAAGCTAAATGCACCATGATTGTGTTTCACTTTTTATACCAAATACCTTGATGTTTGAAATGTTTAGGTATCAGTGAGCAAAATAGTGATCATGTTCCAGCAAAATATATACCATAAATTACCAATAATGCCCTACTATGCTGAAGAGTCTTATCCTGATGTAAAATAATAATTATATATAAATCTGTCACCAAAAATGACAATACCTGTTGGGGAAGCATTTAATTCTCCAGGACACTCTGTCACTATCTTTTAGTTGATAAATCTTGTGGAAAAGATCCTTGTGAAATGTTAAAACTAGACTTCATTAGAAGATTTAACATGTTCTAGCAAATGAATTAAACAATCATCAAAACATCTTGCCACAATACATAGGCTACATCGCACATAATTCCTGATTCCTTAAAAGTGACAGTGGATAGTTTGTCTCAACAGTTACTGGTATGAACTTATCTAGGCTTGGAAATAAGCAGACATGAGCCTAGTCAACACACACACACACACACACACAAACACACACACAAGCTCATCTGGTTGTTTTTGTCTGCCTGGTGGAGATTGGGTGGAATGGACATGTTTTGGGTCCCATTGAAAGATTGCTGCACCAACATGATCTCCAGGAGCCTACAAACCAACCTCAACCCTCAGACAGATTCTGTCAAAACTGAAAGGGCAGACAGAAATGAACCAAGATCAGGCATCGTATATCAGATCCAATGCAACAGCTGTGAGAAGAACTATGCTGGCTAACAGGAAGAAAACCAGACTACACAAACACTTCCTGGCCATCAAGAGACATGACTTTCTATCCCTCAAGTCCGTCCATGAAGACTCCAGGTGAAGCCAAGGAGAGAAAGAGAATTCCTGGAAGCCTGGTTTTCCACCAATAAATCAATAAACAGGCATATTGACATCGACTCAATCTACCAACCTATTAGAACCAAAAAAGAAATATCAACCACAATCCCAAAGACCGCATTTAAAGTCCAACGAACAATCATAGTGCAAACAAAGTTATAACACAACAAAGCACAAGAAATTGGACCACATCGCACACAGCTGATCAAATCATCCTGAAACCAGACCATGACATATTCAGAAGACATCCTAACAATAATACCAGCATCAATTTACATCACCTAGTGGGTCAGTAATTACAGAAATAAATGTGATTGAACAGAGACAAGGTTGTAAATCTCTTGTTTTACTTGTTTTATATCAAACAGTTAGCATTTTTAAAAGAAAGAGATGGAGAAATGTGGGTTAGGTAGAATTTTGATTAAGATAAGAGATTTTTCATGCAATGTGAGGAATACAGGGATTTCACAAGGCATGCCTAAGTGTTTCCAGAAGACAGAACAATATTTATTTCAATGAATATCACAATAAGTGCATCAGCTCATACAGCAATACATAAAGAGGAATACGTTTTTTGTTGTTGTTGAGCAGAGGCTATTCTAAATCTTTATTCCCTGGCAAAATCACATCCTAATAGTGCCTGAATTGGCATGGCTAAGAGCTAGCCATCCATAAAATAAATGCCGTTTCCTGTGTGGCATAAGATGCATATATATCCATTAACAAAATGGATGAGGAAATGTTTGCTGTTTTACACATGTCTGGATGACAAACATTGAAGCAAGTTTATATATCAGCTCTAGTAAATAGGTATTTTTAAACAAGGAAGAATGAAAGCCCAATTGTGTCCGGTTTGCCGAAGTTTTTACTTCTGTGGGTAATTTGGCATTTAGTAATAAAGGAGACAGTATTTAGAAATACAGTTTATAAAAGCTGGCTCTGCAGACCAATAAATTACATTTGTTTAGTCCCTGCACAGTTACACCCTGATAGTATCTTGTCAAAACAAAGGAGTTCCTATTCCTAACCATAACCATGGGCGCCAAATCCATTGGTAATATCCACTTTTCTTTCCGAATTGATGGAGACCTAATTAAATCCATTGGCAATGTCCATTTTGCTCTCCGAATTCATGGAGAGCTAACCCTAACCCTAGGTGGATTTTTCCCGAATGGGATTTTTCCATGTATTTTGCCAGGAAATGTACGTAAATAGGTTTGGACCAAATGGTATGCACCTTCCTTAAGATAATGATGGGCTCCGAATCCAATGGATATGTTCATTTTGCTCTCCAAATTCATGGAGAGCTAACCCTAACCCTAGGTGGATTTTCCCATGTATTTTTCCTGGAAATGTACATAAGTCCGGATCAAACGTG
>JANHGC010008121.1:16846-31559 GCA_027560395.1 Boaedon fuliginosus
CACCCTCTTATGGTGTGTGCGCGCAGAACCGCCATCCCTCTACCAGGTGAATGTTAGGTAATTAGCCGGCCCTCGCACGCAGGATTGGATCAACGTAGTTTTATTTGGTTGTAGGTCAATCGTGGCTTGTGCGTTCTCCATTTGGCTGGGAATCCCCCTCTCCGGGTTGATGACAGGGCCAGGATTGGTCCCGACATCAACACTGTTTGGCAAGACTGTTGAAAATATTGTGGAGGGAACTGGACCACCAAGAATATTCTTTTCAATCCTTTACATGACAGTGTTATCCAGAAAAGCCTGATACCATAAACTGACAGCAGTAGTAAGATTTACCAGGAGTTTGTGTAAGTTGAGTTCTTCCTATTTTTGAACAGTATGTTTATCTTCTCAAGAAGACCAACATTCCCACCTTCCCTCCTCTCTGCCATTTTTCATTTTAAAAAGGTAAAATCTGGTATACATCCAAGGCCATAGTTCTTGGACAGATCTATGTATTTTATTGGCAAAATTATAGTAGTCTTTGCCAGTGCTCTGTTTGGTTACAACATAATATACTCAAAAGTGTTCAATCACTGTTTGCTCCAGTGCAATGAATACTAGAAAACAATTGGATTTGGTACTCTCATGTCCTTTTTTAAAAAAAACTGGTTGAGTACAGAAGGAGGTGTTGCTCTCTCAGGGATGTGATTATCTGGCTTTTGAATGTAACACCAGCAGTGTCTTTAGAAAGCAGTGGTAGAGTAGGTATTGTCATCTGAAAGATTCTGGTGGTTTTCAGAAGAATTACCTCAGTTAAATAGACTGCGTTTTAGGGATAATTTAGGGAACTGAATTGAAAATCATTTTGAATTGCCCCTGTATAGTGGGTTCCTGCTTGAACTGTTCAATGCCATGGCCAAATTGTTGGTGGGATGTCTTAGACCAGGCATGTCCAAAGTCCGGCCCGGGGGCCAATTGCGGCCCATTTTCACATTTTGAGCGGCCCGCAGCCTCTTCTCTCCGCCAGCACGGATTTTTCTGTTCACTGCACTATTCATAAAATAGTTCATTTGCATTTAATTTTAATGGTTCAAAGAATGTTAGGCTGAATGGTCGGCCCCCACACATTTCCACCTCACCAAATCTGGACCTCCTTGCAAAAAGTTTGGACACCCCTTTCTTAGATTTATAATATTGGGGAACTGCCACCTGCGACCTCTGAATGTAAGGATAGAGCTGAAAGCTCTCATAGATTATTGAAGGACTAGTCAGCAGCAGTGAGAGCATATTTTGGAACTGAAGATGTTAAAGTGTTATTATTTAAGTCCATCCCTAGAACCTGGTGGATTCTATTGGGTATCAGAGAAAATTTACCATTTTTCTTGAGGCTCCGATTCATGATTTCACTGAGGCCTTCAGGATACATCAGGCAAGGACATAAATGCATTTATAGATCAGTATTATTTTTACTGAAAAACTATAGCAGCAGAATTTTGCAAGTCTGAATGTATTTCTCTCAACTTTTTTTACGAACTAGGGAGAGTTTTGTTTTCTTGCTCTGTGCACAGGTTCCTTTTACCAGACTGCTTTCATGTCACCTAGGAAGAACATAAAAACCATGAGAGGTTATATTTTTCCTCCAGATATATAAATGCTTCTTTTGTTCATACTTCATTTTATTGCCCACCCTGCCTTCTAGGAATGGAATAAACCTCACATTGTGGCCTAAACATGAACCTGTCAGCAGCAGCTGCAAATGGTACTTGAATGCCCTTTAATTTTTGAGAAAATCCAATGGGTTTTTAAAAATAATTGTCATAAATCTTGCTGGACCAAGACTGGTGCATGAGGGATCTAGATTGGCCAGTTCTGCCAACCTGGGACAAAATTATTGAATCATATCTTCCAGCAATTTGATTAACATGATCCCCAAATCAAGGATGCATAAATACATAAACAAATATCTTTGGTCTAGTGAATTTCCCAAGGTATTTAAGAGCCAGCTCCTGAAGGTAGCTAGCTGTGAAAGGAATAACAGTAAGTTGTTCCTGCTGAATATTCCTCCTGCACAACTATTCAAATGGAAGATCTTGCACTTTTCTACAATTGATCATCCAGCAATCATTTACATGCAATTGTACACCTGTATCTAATTATTCAGAGTAATCACTGTTCTCTGGTTTCCATCTTGATAAGTCATTGTCTTTCTATTTCTAATATTTTATCTGTATACTTCTTCAGAATATCTGAATTTTAAGTCTCAGGATGGGGAAAATGGGTATATTTTGGCCCTACTACACAAATCAAGTACAAGTGTATAAATGTTAATGTACCATTTGGTCCGTAGCAGCCTCTTTTATACTGCATTCACCAAAATATATCTTGAATGGTTGATAGCATAGCTTGGGACATGCATTTTTAAGTACTGTATATAGTTAACTAAATGAGTAAAAGCATTAGCATTCTATTGGTTTCTTAATCAGTGCTGGGAATGCTCTTAAAGGCAGAATAGAGCTTTCAATAACATTCACTAGGACCAAGAAAAAAATCCTGGAGTGTTGATGAGCATGTCTCTATTTTTATCTTTGAAATATTGTACAGCCTACAGCAAACACCCTTGAAGTGCAAACGCTCAGCATTTTAAACAAGTGTTCCCATTCATGTCACCAGTATAAGTAACGGGAAATGTAACAGCACACACTAAGAATTCTTATTTATTTTAGAAACAGAACTATATTTTTGTATTTCAGTAGATCATGTCTCTTGAATATTTTATTTCTAGGGACCTTTCTGAGATGCGCAAGTTTGTTTCTGACACCATATTATCGTGCAAGGCTACGATCTTCATCTGAAGTTTGGGGATTCTTGGAGTTGCGCTGATACATCTGAAGGAAGGGATCAGCCAGGAGAAGATCCCATAAAAGACTGGTTCCTTCTAAGTGTGTGACCTTTTTGTACTGCCTTTTTGTATTTTGAACATCCTTTCATTTAGACAGTTGAGGAAATTTAACTGTCTTAACTTGTGATTAGATCTAAAGTGACATGAAAGCTCACAGCGCCACCATTTCCCCATCACTTACAAGATAAACAGGGCAGGGTTGGGATTTGGGGGTGTGGAAATGAAGAATAAGCCAAGCTAGAAATTTGAGATATGGCTTATATCAACAATTAAAAGGCTGAAGCATAATTCAATTACAATTTCAATTGGGGAAAAAAATAAACCATAATAATAAAAGGGTGATTTGCGTGTTGATTAAAGAGAAAACATGCAGTCATTAGCCTATATTTAAATCTTATTAGCTGGAATGCAGAGCAGTGCCATATTATTAACCTGCTGTGAGTCTGCCTTCCTCTGGCTGCTGAACCGGTCTGGATATGCTCGAAACAGGTGCAGCATACAGGTTACTAACATTTTATGTAAGCAGATGCTAGGGGTTTTATAATTCTCAAAACAGCACATCCCCAAAGTATTTTATAAGCCTTCTGTTTATGTTATCCACAGTTCTGAATAGGAAACTGTAAGATGGGTAGGGCAAACATTTCAAGAACTATTGTTTTCTTGGAATGTAAATGGCATCCCCCCCCCCACCCTAAAAACCTTGTAATTAACTCAGATTTGCTAATAGCTCTCTTGTGCAAGAGCTGTGTACTTTTGAATACATATACGAAGCCACAGGAAAACCTAAATTATAGTAGTATAAATTATAGTAGTATAAGATGGAATAATAATACTCCCTTCAGGTAAAACAAATGATTTTTCCAACCACATATAATAGTTTGTATAACTTTGCACTTTATAGGTGCTGGAATCAAAGGCTGGTACTCAGCACAAATACAGATGCATCCATTGCAACTATTATTCAGATATTGGCTTATGGGGAAATGCTAAGTTTTGGACTCTTTGATATCATATCCAATGTATGTATCTTTGTTCTACAAAGAAATGGAAAAATACATGAGGAAATGCTGCCATCTCCATAGCTTTAGTTTAAATGGGGATATTTTAATAAATGAAACAGGAAAACAATACTTGAAACGAGCCCTTGTTGCCTGCTTTGTTACCTTTACTTATTTGCTATCATATATTCATTTGCCACACAGTTCTGCCAACTTCTGCCAATAAACTTCTTAAAACCAATATGAAATAATTCCAGACTTTATCTCTTCAACCTAATGTCAATTCCACTGGTTCATTAGAGTCAAACAGTTGCCCAGTAAGGTGTTCCTTAAATTGTAAGAAGCATCACATGGGAGTGCAATCTGGACTGTATCATTTTGTAATTGTTTTTTGTGTGGCTGTGTTAGGTGTGAGACTAGCATTGCTATGTTGCTGCAAAATTTTCTTTTGTATTTCTGGGCTCTTCTTAATCACTGTTTTTTGAGTGTTATAGTCCTCTGATTAGAGAGTGGAAGCAGGTTCAAGGAAATCCCCATAAACTTCCCCATAAGCAATTCCATCTGCATCTCAACAAATTGTAACCATGAGTTTTCCTGCTAAAACTTCAATTCCCTCCATTCTACATGCCTTACGGATGAAATTCATCATATTCTTTTTCAATTGTTTACAGTGAAAACAATTGCTGGCAAATTTCAACTCTTAAGTTTTCATCTGTCATCAGCATACAAGGAACTTATCTTGCATATATTTTCTGAAGTTGAAGAATATCAGTAATGTGATTCATATGTAAATGTTTACTATATCCATTCTCAATCAAAGTATCCCTCTTATGGAGTTGAATACCCATTTTGGACTACCTGGTAAGTAGATATCAATCTTGCAACTGATTGTAATATTCCTATTTCCCCTTCTTATAGTGTTCTGTCTTGGGGAGCTGTCTACCCATGCACCTTCCACTTTCTTGCTATTGTAGACAGGGTACAGTATGTTTCAATCCTTCTCACTTAACCTATATCTGTCAAAGTCATCTTCTTTATTTTCTGCAGAGATGGATGATCCCACTACTAGACAGATTTACAGTTGGCTGAACAATCATAGCCAATGCATGCATTTAATAAGACTATGTCCACATGGAATAAAGTTAACTATGCAGAGGGGTACCTCTGGATTCTGTCCTCAGCCTGGTATTCTTCAACATCTTCATAAATTAATTAGATGAGGGGATAAAAAAGATATTTTAAAATTTGCAGATAATGACTAATATGCCACAAGACAGATTCAAAAGGATCTTAGCAGATTTAAACATTGGGCCTTATCAAACCAAATGTATTTATTTAAATAATTTATATGATCACTTTTCTCACAAGAGTAATTCTGGGCAGCATTCAGAGGTTAAAACAAAACCCACAATGTAAACACATGTTGTCCAAGGTTAAAGCAATAAACTGCAATTAAAAAAAAATGCTTCAAGAACAGCCAGGCTCATCTTGCCTCCTGACCCAAATGTCTGGGAAAACAGCCAGGTCTTCAGAACTTTGTGAAAGCTAACAGGGTTAGGACTATCAAGATTTCCAGGAATCTTTTTTTTCCCCATAAAATAGCACTGCCACCAAGAAGGCACAGTGTTGGATCCAACAAACTGACACTGATGGAAGGAGACATCCTAATAAGCCTATTAGGAGCTAGTGCAATTCACAAAGCAATGGTAAAAAGAGAATAACACAATGCTCCCATGCCACTACACTCTAGACAGCTACAACTTCCAAATGCTCTTCAAGAGTAGTCCCATGCAGAAAACATTACACTAACCCAAATAGGGAGTGATAAGACATGGCTTACCATATGCAAGGAATGGGCACAATTGGTACATAAAATGAACCTATACAAATGTTGTTTAGTGGTAAGAAATTCTGCATTTGAGAAGAAAAATCAGATGCACCTGTACAAGATAGGTGATATCTGGCTTAATAGTAGTATTTGCAAGAAGAATCTGGGAGTCTTAGTAAACCACAGACTTTGGATGAGTCAACAATGTATTACAGCTGCCAAAAGAGCCAATGCAATTTTGGGGTACCTCACCAGAGGTATAGTTACAAAATCATAGGACATGATCGCACTACTCTGTGCTGGACTGGTCAATCCACATGGTGTCCAGTTCTGGTTTTCACATGGCAAAAAAAAAATCTGAGGAATTGTAAATACTACAGAATGATTAGGAGGATGGTAAGGGACTTAGAAGTTAAATCCTATAAAGAGTGGTTTAAAGGAACTTTGTATGTTTAGTAGAGAAGATGTGGTATCAGTCTTCCAATACACGTCATAGGGCATAGGATTTCGTTTTATACTCTATAGCATTAGGCAAAAAAACCCACAATGGGTGGAAGCTTAATAGGGTGATAGCTAAACTTAAAATCAGGGGGAAATTTCTTGACTGTGAGATAATTAAGCAGTGGAATAGCTTGTCCCCTAGGCATTGGTTCTCTATTACTGGACGTTTCAAGAAAAACAAAAAGAATAGCTATTTTGTGGATGGTATGAGACTTCCTGGCAGGAGACTTGGCAGGAGGCTGGATTAGATGACTTCCTAGGTCATTCCAAATCCTCTAATTATGATCTTTCATAGACGTTTTCTAGATTAAAAAATGTGAACAGTCAGAACCGTGATGTGATATGTAAACAAAAAGTAGTAACAATAGGTTCAACACCATCATCTTACAACAAAGAAACCAAATTCAACGTCATCCCATTTCTAACATTGAGATTATTTTTAAATGTATATCAAAATATATTATTTATATCAGATGCACCTGAGAACATTTAGATTTTGATATACCCTGAAGTGGGGGGGGGGATTAGCACAACAATCATATGTGCATATGATGAATCTGCCAACTTATGTCTGTTTTGTGACTAAATGTTCCCTGCTGTACTTATCCCTGCCCTTCAACATTTCTTTTGTTTTGATTCCACTCAGCAACTTTTCTGCACAATGTCTTCATACAATTTCCTGCATTATGCACTTAAAAGTGCTTTTCCTGCACCTGCTTCTCTTTCTATGTTATGTATTTTAATTGAAGGAGTCTTTTTTTTAGCAAATAAAAGCAACTCCTTCATTTCATTTATTCACTGTTCAACAGATATCCTCCCCACTCAACACACTCACTCTGAGTTAATTCACCATGTCATTCTGTTCTTACTTGTCTTTCCACACCCTGGTATATTTGGGTATGAGTCCATCACACTGATAGGGAATAAAGCACATTACTGTTGCACCCTGCACTAGTCGATATACAAAACTTATTTCAGACAAAGTAATGGGCTGTTGATAATCACAGTAATTAACTTTTACATACTTTGTGTGACGGAGAAGTGGATATGAAAGCAATATTGCCCTCCCTCTGCTTGCAAAACCCCTGCAGAGGAATGCAGTTCTGTGGGCTGATACCTTTTTAACCACGCTCTAAGCTGGTATGGGGTCCCCATAGCAAGACTTAGTTGCTTGTACAAATACACTGTCCCTAAAACAGTTGTTTTTTTAAATCTGTTAGAATTAGACTTCATAATATTTCAGGGGGTGGGTGGAATTATGTAAAAAGAACCTTCCTGAGGGTGTGTTCTTCTTCCATAGAGGAATATGAAATCATATTTCAGTGTCAACAAATCAGCCTTATTATTGCTGTTGTTTTGCTTATTTGAATTGCTCTGATAGCTTTGGGCAAGCCAGATGGAAATGGTTTATCAGCTCCCTGTATGGACACACACTTGTTTCTCTACTCTGTTGTCAGATGGTCTGAGGGGGAAAAAAGTTGTCTTCTTTTAACTATAATTCCTTGCTTGTCAAAGGGAAGCCCTCCCTCGTTTTATAATTGTACAACAGCCCAGCAAAATCTGTCTCTTGATAAAGAGAATAATAATAGCTCTTCCCCAGCTCATGTTCATGCCATTTGTCTCTTTTATTTTAATATATTCCCATTTCTCTTCTCAGAGGAATATGTCCCTACGCAGGAGCATTAGATCAGATTTTTAGATCAAATTATCCTTCTGTTGCATAAAACCACATGCAATTATTCCCCTATAACCACAGTTTTAAATTGCCGCTGAATGCAGCAAATAAGCCATTTTTCTACAATAACAAAGAAGATGAAAAGGCAGCCTAATATTAGAGATTTGCAACTTTGTGAGTAGTCGCTTTATTTTATTCTACTTTATTTTATTTAAAATGACTTAATTGCTTTGGTGGAAATTGTTGTAGCCTTGTATTATTAATAGGTTTCTGTCAGCATGGGGACAATAGGGGGAATAGTTAATTTTATTTTTCAATCCACTGTTGGAAAAATGAGTGAAATGTTCAGCCAATCCCTCTGGTGCAAATGTGCAATGGGATGCAGTAATAAGATTAGAGTGAAATAATCTGCCCCTTAACTTCTAATGCAATAAATCCTTTTTCACATATGTTGGGAAATACAACCATGCCAATAGGATTGGGCACCTTTCATAAACAAAATTACAAGTTTGTTTTTAAACTATAGGCTTTTCTGCACGTTTTAAAAGTACATAATAAAACCATGATTTAATAGAGCTCCATTTATACTTAATATGTTCCATCCTAGCATTGTTCAAAATAAGAAACAAGTTTGTTACAGCCAAAGATTAGGCAGCTAAATTTAAATTAATTTTACCAGGATTTTATGACATTCGTAGTGATTTATGTCATTTGCATAATGATGTCAATTATTCAAATTCTTACATAAATAAATAAAAAAGATATAAAATGCCATACTTTAAAATACATTTTAATAACAAACTGTCCATTGTCCCATTAACCCCAGTATTAATTCAACATTGTATCCCATTTTAGAAAATTAGCAAAAACTTCCTTCAACTTTTGGACTTCCAAATTTTTCTGGCTCAGATGTGTCCAAAGATAAGTCTGCTATCCATACCAATATCTATGCAAGTTGTATTGTAGGGTTACCATTGCTGTAGCATGCTGCCTGAAAAATATATTTGCTCCAGAGAATGCTGAGTGCAAGTCTCAGCAAGTACTTAACTATACATTGAATAGTTTCACAAAAATAATGAAGCACTAGGGTCAGATCAGATGGAACAGTTTTCACACAATTGGCAGTTGTGTGAATGGCTCTTTAAAATAAATTGTAATTGTGGGGAGATTATTCCAAATCAAAACCCAAGCAGAGGCATGAGTAAGGGAGATAACATGCCTCATAATTTTAGTACTAGGCTACGTAATTTCTTCATCACTTCTCAGCTCACACATCATGCAATTTTAGCATTTTGCCCCAGTGTCCTCTGCAACTATGACTGAGGAATTCTGGAACATATTTTCTAGATTATTGGTCATAAAATCCTGAGAAGCTAAACTAGACTGGAATCACGTCATAACCCATTCCAGACCTTTTCTTATAAATTACTTTTATCTGGGGTGTTGCTCACGTGTAAGAACATTCACATGAAGATGTTTGAGTGTGATAACTAAATGTTTCCTCCTGTGCTTATACTCTGTGAAAAGCCTTCCCTGAAGCCCAAACTCACCCAGGAAAGGCTTAGTAAATTATGCACGAATTGCAGATCCTGAAAATGATGGAATTGGGAAAAACAAACAGTTGCAGTTTCATCAACAACTTGATTCAGAAGCTCTGGTGGTGCAGTGGTTAGAATGCAGTATTGCAGGCTCTTTCCACAGTCTGAAGTTTGATCCAGACAGGGTCAAGGTTAACTGAGCCTTCCATCCTTCTGCGGTTGGTAAAATAAGGACCAGATTGTTGGGAGCAATATGCTGACTTTGTAAACAGTCAGAGAGTGCTGTATTTAAGTATCTTCAACAAGACTGCACAGCTAGAGATTAGCGGCGGGCAAGCGAGTGAAACTAAAACCACTACCACCCAGTCCATGAAAACATTGTCTTCCATGAAACTAGTCCCTAGTGCCAAAAAGCCTGAGGACCACTGCTGTAAAATACTATGGAGCAATATATAAGTCTAAGTGCTATTGCTATTGCTACTTGGTTTACTTTTTCCCAAAATCCTGCTTTTATTCCAAACCTTTCTTAAGATCTGAATTCTCATGAATACAGGTATCTCCGGTGGGAAAATGAGAATTATTTTGTCTATCATAACTTTATGTGAGCAGCTACTGGATGCTTAATTCATTAGTGGCTTACTTTTCAGTATTTATACCCACCCTTTTCTAATGGACTGTTGACAGGGTGTAACAAAATCCAAAAATGTTGTATTAAAACATATATAAATAATGGAAATCAATGTTTTTGTTAAAAATAACCCAAACAAATAAAAGCCATATACCTAATATAAGTGCAATGGGGTGCCAAGACAAATGATAATGAAAACAAATACACCATTATTATTTATTTGGCTTTTTCCTTTATTAGCTTTTGAAATAAGAAATGTATTATGGTGTAAATTCAAGATTTTTTCCATAGATAGATGCCTGCTTCTACTTACAGTATATACAAACCCTGTAAGAATTCTACCAGGGCCATTACACCATGCAAATTCTTTCTGCAGGGAGTTAGGCAAGACACCACGGATATTTAACTTGTACATCAATTTTCTAGTGCCTAAAATAAATAATCAAGCTCATCATTCTCTGAAATTGAAGGAGAGTTATATTCTAATCCTCCTTGGCACCTGAGAGAGGAATATTGCTGCATTGCTATTTCAGGTGCCAACTGGCCTAAAACAAGCCTTGAATGTCTTTACCATCCATTTCAGTACAGGAGTGCTCAACATTAATTATACAAAAATGATCTTAGTTTTTGCCAAACATTCTAAAATCCATTCAAGCCTGCAATGGAGTAATCACCCAATTTAACAGGTAAAAATTTTCAAATATCTAGGGTTAGTGTTTTAATTTCCAGGAAAACACAGGCCATATATTGAGTGATGTTCAATATGCCTTCATCAGCAACCACCCTACAATCTTTATATCAATCTAGAGGTGCATTATTCACATGTGCTGCACTGGAAGTATTTTCAGCTGGACTCTGGGACCAACCTCTGCTCAGAGCCCACAGGGATTGTAGAGGTTCTTCACCATGTTGAAGAATGTATACTCTACTCAAGGAATATGTTCCAGTGTGTTCCTAACACAGCTTTGCCTACATGACAAAACCTGAGACTCAACTTGGGCACACATCCCCTCATATTGGGTAATGTTACTTCTTTCCCCTGTGGAGTTGGATTTTAATTAATGATTTTGCTTCACCCTTGAATAAGTCACAGCATGAGAAACTGAAATACTACCATTTCTCACCACAGTTTTGATGGTGGGATATAAACAGGGCCACCAAAATAGCAAGGCATGTATGTGAGAAGCCAATTAGATATGAATGCCCTACTTAAAGATGTGTTCCTATGCCATTTTTCAAACCAGCAAGATATTTAAACCAAATATAGTTTCCAAGTTCAGAAAAGTCCTAAAGATTTAATGTCATTCCAACAACTGTTCTTTAGAGGAAATTTCAGGATATTCCATTTCAACAAAAACTTGCCCTCGTGAAGAAAAAAATATTGAAAATTAAGTTGTCTTTGGTTATATTGGTCTTATTGCAAAAGATGCTGAATTACAGCTAATAACTCATTTAGTCAGGTTTCCAGACCACCCAGATTCATTCTATTTAGAGTTACTATTATCCGATAGTATATTATCCTATATACTAGCCGCTTCGAGTTCCCTCTGACTGGGGGAGAGAGGCGGGGTATAAATCTAATAAAATAAATAAAATAAATAAATAAATATCCACTCAGGGAAATTTTGTCTCTCTGAATATGACTAAGTTTTCAGTTACTATTTGTAAAATACACACTACTTTGACTTAATCAATTTTTATAATTATATATTTAACTATACTTTGGATTTTCTGCCTCAAAATATGTATTCCTTATAAACCAGTTGTGTTTTAGAAAGTCAATTAAGGTATTTTTTGTATTATTATTTTATGTTCACTTCCATACCTTGGCATATAAAGAGTAAATTATGTAGCCAAAATGGCATATGGAAAAATGAAATAGCAACAGGTACAGGGGGAAAACAGCATTTTAAAAGTTTGGTGTTTTAATGTATGGGAGCAAAAAAAAAAAAAAGATTTAGAAGATTTTACCATATTCGTGCACAATTAAGTATAGGTTGACAGGTAGGGAAAAGTAGGAATGAAATGGAATATCCTGTAAAAGAGTTTGGTTAAATGGTTGGAACTGTATTCAGCTGAACTGTAAATGTCTATTATGTCACATTATATTACATAACTAAACCATATTAGTAAGACACTTGTGAAACCTGAAACATGCAATACAATATTGCATTATGCTATATTATGTCTGTTAATTTTTTTACAAGTTCCCATTAATTCTTAATACATATGTAAAGTGTATGTATGGTAGGAAGGTGTGGGGGAGAGGAACAGTTGTATTTTATCTACTAATCATTTGTTTATGTTATATAAACATTAGGATACTCATTTATACTGAAATTGATTAATGATTCATCTCACACAATATTTCTTTTAATGACTGATGACAGTGAAATAGTCTAAATAAAAAAAAATGTTAAGTCTTACTGGTAGTACTATTTTGACCAGGGATGGTAATGATTTAATTCTTTACTCTTTGCTTGTAAAAGTGAAAGACTTCCATTTTTCTCATTCCTTCAGTAAAATTATGCTTCAGATCAAACAGCATGAAACTAATTGGTGAATTCTACTTAGTCATTAACATCTGGATTAGCATCAGCACTCAGCATCCTTGGACAGCTCCCACAGTCTTCTTATTACTGTTCAACAATTTAGCAGTATTTTGATCAGCTACATTTGGTGGCCAGATTTCATATTGTGCTCTTGATACTGCTTTATTGTAGTGTTTTATGAAAAATTAAAAGAAAAACTGGAACACTATTGAATCACTAGAACAATTGAAGATGAGGTCCCGCACAGACTATCTTGTCAGGATTCCTTCAAATACAAAGTTTATCTTGATGGACATGTTTAACCATGTACACATAAGAACTACTATCCTGTAACATATGGCAGAATATGAAAATACCAGCTAATGATGATCAATAAGGTATATACATTACTAGAAAATGTGTTCTAGGCTAGTTTTATTGAAATGAATATGGCTTATGTAAGATGGCAATGCATCTTTTTTCATTTGTGGACATTCTACTTTAAATAGGGTATTCAGACTGCTATGTCCTTAGGTTTGATGTATTCCTTTATTTCATCTGATAAATTCTAGGGTCTTTGTGGAATATGGTTTATGTGTGTGTGTGTGCACAGGCGCTGTTACTTTCGATCTGCAAAGCTACTGGAAAGTTGGATGCATTTCTTATTGGTTTTAGAAGTGGACTTGTACATTAATCCAATGGAAGTTACATAGAACATAGAGAAAAGTGACTGAAACAAGTAAGTTTCTCTCTTGGCACTAAGTAGTAAAGGAGTAGTGAAAAGATAATCGACAGACCTACAAACTATGTGCTATAAATTTAGCTGCCGCCTCCTCCTCCGTTTTCCAATCTTGCACAACTCAGTATTTACTCTACCTTACTTCTATTATTAAAAAAAAAATCCAGAGGTGTTTGAGCTATTTCAGACAATGGCTGATTAATATTATGATGGGAAGAAACCATCACATTCATCAGCCATTGTTGTTTGGGTTTTAGAAGAAAGGGTCTGAGGACTCATAAGAGTTCAGGAAGCACTTGATTATATACTGCCCTCTTTGATTATTTTATTATATTTCTGTAAGAAAGAGCAAAGGTTTGCAATTGGCAATATCCAAGATAATTTCCTAACTAAATTTGTACATGCAGAATGACTCTTGTATGTATGTATCCGGTTTGTGCATTACTATAGGCACATACGCTATTGAAATAAACAAACAAACATTCTCATCCTTAACAGAAACACCCACACAATGTTTTCCAGTTTCGTACTTGCAAAGGAAAGAGAGAATGAGTCAAAATCTGGAAAGAAAGAAATGGAAAATGAATCTTCTGCATATAAATAGCCTTATGAATTAAGCCAAACATTTCTCTAATCCAATACTTGGTTCTTGAAGTGCTACCTATAGAAAGCTGATAGGTTTGCTGACAAGCTAGCCATGAGTACAAAAATGCCTTCTTGCTCATGTACCCAAGTAAAATAGGTGGCGATACTATTTTCAGTATTGAAAATAATATATGCAGCCAACATGACCATTATACATTATTACTAGTTGCTACTTCCTGGTTCTATTCTCTGCTCAATATTCCATAAATTGGTAAATCTTTAATAGTGTTTTCATTCAGTCTTATTTACTGAAGCATGGAAGCATAAAGGTTTTCTTTTATTTTCAGAAGTGGAGTGAAATAAATTTCACATTATTCTGTTTACAATCAGCTTACAATCTCTTATACAGTCAATCGTTCACAGTTTCCCCTGTTATATTGAACTGGATTACATTCCCATTTAAATTCTGAAGTAGCACTTCTCTGTATAAATTATCAGATGAAAATTACAATTATTTTGGTGTGACAGGCCATTTCAGCCTGCAATGTGTAACAGGCCATTTCAGCCCAATAACTGTATATGAGTTTAAGCCAGTTATTTATTTATTTATTTATTTATTTATTTATTTATTTATTTATTTATTTTTATACCCCACCTCATTTCACCGATCAAGGGGAACTCGAGGCAGCAAAACACAGTATTACAAAATAAAAAGAAAAAAAAACAACAATAATTAATAATAATAATAATAATAATTTATTAAATTTATACCCCGCCTCTCTTCACCCAAGGGGAACTCGAGGCGGCACAAC
>JANHGC010008124.1:0-12398 GCA_027560395.1 Boaedon fuliginosus
CTATGAGATAGATAAGATATTGAAGATGAGGTATTATCAAAACAGGAAACAATACTTGGTACATTGGAAGGGGTATTCGGACCTTGAAAACTCATGGGTCGATATTGATGATATAAACGCCCCAGCATTGATTGCTAGGTTTCATAAACAAGAGGTTCAGTCTACAGAAAATACTGTATAATATGTTGGTTTATCCCTTTCCGTTGTAGGTGGCTACATGGTGAGGGGGGGGCGGGCGCCTGTCAGGCACTGGATCTGGTGAGGCATGGTCCCTTTAAGATTGAAACCAGGAAGTCACTGGCTACAGATAAAAGTCCTCACCAGGAATCCACCCCTGACACTTTTCTCATTTGACTCAGTTCCTATACTTTGTGGATGATTAAACGAAGATTCTCCGGTGCTACTGTCTTGTGTGTTTCTTTCGTTCTCTCACAGCATGGATAGGCTGACAATTGGTAATGACCTTTAAAGCCCTACATGTCTTAGGACCAGAGTACCTTGGAGACCGTCTCCTCCTACTTTACACCTCCCAGCACCCTGTTAGATACCAAAGAGTTGGCCTCCTATGGGTTCCATCTGCCAAGCAATGCCATCTGGCAGGTCCAAGGGGGAAGGGCTTCTCTGTGGCTGCACCAACCCTCTGGAATCAGCTTCCCTTGGGATCGGGACCATCCCAAAACCTATTAGCCTTCCACTGGGCCGTTAAGCCCTGGCTGTGCCAACAGGCTTGGGATCATTGACTTCCCCTGTATGGATGTGTTAATATATCTGTTTGTTTGTATGGTATATATTTTAATGTTTTAAATCTTAATTTGTTTTTATGTTTTTTATTACTGTGATTTTAATGGTTGTAAGCCGCCTGGAGTCCTGCTGAAATTGGGCAGCATATGAATCTAATAAATAAATAGATTAATTAATTAATTAATGAAAGTTATTTTCTATTCTATCAATATAGTAAGTTTATAATGAGGAGTTATGATTTTGCCTGAACTCAGACTGTCTAAATAACCATGATTCACATAATTCTAAATTACTATTCCATGAATTTATTCCAATTTCTACCCTCAGTAAAATTACAAGGTATATTCCCCTTTTTAACCAATACAGCCATTCCATCAAGAAAGCTTGCTTGAATCATAGAGAAATTGGTAGAAAGAGACCTTTTGTGTGGCTAGGAAAGAATGAAAAAGTTAAGATGAGTTTGACAACCAAAGTTAATTTCCCCATTTGGATCTGGAAAAATTCAATAGCAGGGAATAGAAGGTGCATAATAATCTGGAGGAATGGATTCTAAAGGCTCAAGGCAGGCAAACAAGTTGGTATTTCAGTTTGATCCATATAAATTATATTAACCTATTCATACAGCTATTTCAAATGTATGTGAAATGTCAGTGCTAGATTTGAAGCTAATCCATACTGACACATGGGGTACAATTTCAAGAATACAAAGGTTTTAAAACTCATGAAGCTAATTGAGAAATTAAAAAAAAACTTCTGGTTATTTTGTTTGGATCTTCTGTTGAATGCTGCCAAGTCAAACAGTCTGACTCACTCTTGTAAAACATATCATGATTTGTTTAAACTCTGACATTGTGATTGGCAAGTGAGAACCTTTCACCATCAGATAATATTTCTTCAAGCTGTTCTCCAGATCATGTCAAAAAGGATGCCAAAATATTGTTGGCTACAGAGAATTGAATGCTGACACACAATCACTATGAGTTTCCATACATAAGTCATCATACAAAAGCTGTTGTGGCTGTTACAGAAGTGGGCCTTTTCCTGTTACACGATCTCCTGCAGGATCTCTTGCTTATGTGTCCTGTGACATCTGAGTCATCCATAAGCAGTTGGTGAAGTCTCTATCTCTAAGAGAAGCTTATATGTGTAAAAGAAAGAAGATTGAAGGGCTCTCAGCTCCATACAAGGAGTACAACCCTGCTGGCTCTGAGTTTATTCTTCTCAGAAGAAAAAAAAACCTATTCCTCATTTTCTACTACATAGACCCAATTGCTGAGGCTTACAGGATAAATTAGAGTCAAGTCAAGACCTGGCTCTGGTGGAAGGCCTGGAATTAATGTACCCTCCCCCTGGTTGATAGTTGTTTGTGTGATTGTTTAGTATTGTTTTAAATTGTAATCATTGTATCTTTTACTGTTGTAAGCCGCCTCAAGTTCCCCTGACCGGGGAAATGAGGTGGGGTATAAATCCAAATAAATAAATAAATAAATAAATAAATAAATAAATAAATAAATAAATAATTACAGTGGAAATTTGCTTCTATCACATTTTACAGCAAGGAGTTTGGACTTTTTTTAAAATCGCCAGAGTTACATTACTGAAATTCAACCTGAATGTTAACTGAAAAGTTGCTAGTCTGATTGGCCGTTATCTCATCAGGTGGCTCATTAACACAGCATTTATAATTTGGAAAATGGAGGTAATTTATTATTCTGAAGTAGAATAACCCAACATGGGTTAATTAAAAATAAATAACTTCACTTTTGACAAGCTGACTAAATTAGTGGATCAGTGAAATGCTGTGGACGTAGTATACTTAGATTTCAGTAAGGTATTTGACAAGGTACATTACAACCTATTTCATCATAAACTAGAAAAATGCAGTATAGACAACACCATCACCAGATGCATTTGCAACTGGCTGACAAACAGTACTCAATGTGTAGCCCTCAATGGAACTACATCCACATGGAGAGAAATAAGCAGTAGAGTACCCCAAGTTCCATTTTAGGCCCAGTACTTTTTAGTATCTTCATAAATGATCCAGATGATGGAATAGAAAGGGAACTCATCAAATTTGCAGATTACACTAAGCCGGCAGGAATAGCAAATACTGCAGAAAATAGACTTGAACATTGGGTCCAAAAATAAAATTATAAAAATAACGTAGTTAAGAAAAAACAATGTACAGATACAGACTAGGTGAAATGTGGCTAAACACTAGTAACTGTGAGAAGGATCTTAGAGTCCAAGTGCACAATCACTTAAATATGAGTCAACAGTATGCGGTGGCAGCCAAAAAGCCAATGCAACCCTAGGCTGCCTTAATAGAGGGATAGAATTAAGATGGCATGAAGTATGAGTGCCAATTTACAAAGCATTAGTAAGACCACACTTGGAATAGTGCCTCCAGTTTTGGTTACCACAATATAAAAAAGATGTTCTCTGGTGAAAGTGCAGAGAAGAACAATAAGGATGATTAGAGGCAGTGGTAGGATTCAATTTTTTTTACTACTGGTTCTGTGCACATGGCTTGGTGGGCATAGTTATGCAGGCATGTGACTAGGTGAGCACACACACCCCGTGCTCCATTTTTTGCCTAGAAAGCCACCCTGAAGCCTCCTGGCAGCCAAATAGGGCACATGGAGACTCCTGGAAGGGCCAGGGTGGGGAGGGGCAGAACCAATCAAAGGTGGTATTTGCCAGTTCTCCAAACCAATCAAAATTATCACTACTGGTTCTCCCGAACTTGTCAGAACTGGCTGAATATCACCTCTGATTAGAGGGCTGGAGGCTAAAACATATGAAGAATGGTTGCAGGAATTGACTATATTTAGTGTAGCGAAGAGAATAGAAGGACTAAATATCAGGACTTTCACCTCACTGTCTACATGAACCATGGGGGGAAACTGGGAGGGCGGGCCTGTGGGAAAGTGAAACTGAACTGTGAGAAGATTTCTTTGCGAAAACTGGCAAAAATCTGCCATGAAATCTCAGTTTTGGCCTTACACTACTGCAATTCACTTGACTTCTAGTAAACTACCTTTCTCAACAAATGGAGTTAAGGATCATTTTTACCTAGAAGCCCAAGTTGAGGCAGATCTGACATTAGGCCAGGACTGCATCATCAATCCACCCAGAAGGCTAACCTACTGTGAGGATTATCTCCCACAGGGACCATGCAGAGACAGAGGTTGGAAAGGCAACTGCGACAGGATTGGGGGCAGCTGTGAAAACCTTGACATAGGAGAGAAGTCCTTCCCCTGCCAGGAATGCAGCAAGGCATTTCCTTATCCCATGGCCTGCAGGGCACATAAGGAGACCTACAGCTCGCACAGGCCCTAAAGCTGTGACGAATTTGGCAAGAGCTACCACCTTCCTGGCCTGCTGAGCTGGCACAAGAGGCAGCATGCATGGAAGCCAACATCATTAATCTGGGGCCCCAGAAGATGAGAGGAGCCTCCAATGATGAGGGATCTATCCCAACAAGCCCAGAGAGAGTTCCTTGTGGCTGATTGAGTCTGGAGCTGATCACTGTTCCCTCCATCCCACTGGTGCCAGCCACCTCAGCACCATCAGCTCTCAGCTGCACTCCCAGCACCAGCTGTTTTCTTGAGCTGGAGAGACTACTCTCTCCCCCCACCCAGGAGTGAAATACTATGGGAGCCTTAAATAGCTGGCATATTTTCTAACCCAGACTTGGCATTCTATGGAGTGACATGGGACACTCTACCTAGATGATGGAGCCCAAATTGATTGTGTGGCACTGACATTGGATGTGGTAGGTAGGTGACTGGTAGGTGACCCTACACAATGATGATGACAATAAATGGAACCATTTTGATACATGCATGAGGGCCCTGTGGAGACAATTTTAAGAGTGACTGGCTAACTGTCAGGCAGAGGCCTGAATTTAACTCATTAATTGGGAAAAGCAGCCGGTGATGGACTACATTCATGAATTCCGGATATTAGCCAGCTGGTTGGGGGAATGGCCCCAACAGTTGTTAATGAACTACTTCCAAGAGGGCCTGAACCAGAAACTATAGTACTTATGCCTGTCCCAAGGAGTCCCAAGAAACGTGCAAGGGTGGTACAACCTAGCCAGTGAGGTTGAGATCAACTTAACCCTGTTCCACAAATGAAGTACTCGAGAACGGTGGGGCCCCTACCGAATGGATGGAAAAATATCCCAAAACTGAGGAAGGGAGAATCAGAATCCCAACAAACTGCCAACCCAGGATGAAGTGTGACAGAATGCTTCTGATGTGACAAGGCAGGCCATTGGGCAGCTGAATGCTTAGTCCCCAGACCCACATCGATGCCTGTGTAAGAAACCAAGTGATGAGGTACATGTGGTCCCAAACCCAAGGAAAGGAGATGGAAAGGCATAGAGGTTGATGAGTTCATCCCATTCTCCAGCAATGGTGGGGAAGCTCTGACCAATGAGTTTGAGCAGCTTTTGGAGAGTGACCATGGAGGTGAAAATGATCCCATGATAAGTGGGATCTAGTGACTGTTAGGGTGGAACTTACTGTATCATATTTAGGTCATAAGGGACTGCTGACTGTTTTATTAGACAGTGGGTGCAATAGTGTTTAGTTAGTCAGAACATGGTAATAAAATTGGGGATATGGCTCAGGCAGCTGAACAATCTCATAGCTTTCTCCCAGTTGGATGACTCCATGGTGGGATGATGGTGGCCCCTGCCATGTTCTTTACCAAACCAGTAGAGATGAAAATGGGGTCCCACATTTTCACAATCATCGGCCACGCTATCACCCACCACGCTCCTAAGTTTATTGAAGTCTGGCACTCCACAAGCAATTCCATCAACAGATACATTGACCTCCAACGAGCCAACGAACCCCTCGGAATCCAAATCAACTGCCTAGCCAACCAGAGACAGCACTGGCCTTCAACCAACCCATACAACCCCCACCACCACCACCAATTCATGTCCCAATGACCCTGACCTGATGTAATATCCTTATCACAAGATCCATCAAAAGACCCATAACCTAGAACTAAGGAAAATTTCCTAACATTGAGAACACTCACCTAGTGAATGGCTTGCCTTCTGTGGGTATTCCATCTCTGGAGGCTTTCAAGAAGAGACAGGGCAATCATTTGCCTGAAATGGTATAAGTCAAGGTTTCCTGCTTGAGCAGATAGCTGGAGTGGATAACCACCAATGTCCCTTCAAACTCTGTTATTCTGTTCTATGTATTCCCTTGGCCTCCTGGCTATGCAAATGGCACCATTTTTGTTTCTTTAGAATAACAATGCTATTATTTCCAGTATGCCACAAACACGGATAAAATGATTACAACCAGAGTTTCATTGATAGCTAGAAATAAAATGAAACAGGTTTTGGCCATCTGCTCCATCTGGAAAATGAAAATCTCAGGTAAACAAAACTTGCATTCCACATTAGTATCTCAGCTTTGACTAAATCCTATACATTAAATCCTACTGCTCTCAGTAGATGATGGCAGCTGTTATTCTGGAAAAGAGGAAAAACCTGAATCAAGAAATCACTTGGAACTAGGAACCTAGATATTATCAACACAGATTACTAAAATTGTTCAGATTACTAAGAAGTCTTCTGTTGTAAGGTAACAGAAAAATTGATTTTGGTTTACAGGAAGAATTGTTTATGTCAAGGAACTAGAAATCTTTAACTGACACATGATTCTGGACAAGCTTCTTTTATTTCTGTGTAGCATGTTCTAATATTTAATTACCATGAAAATGAAAACGATAGCATTTTAGCACATAAAGCTTAAATAAAATTATATCCCAAATCCACAATGAATTTTACTTATACTTTTTATATTCCTTATTATTATTTCCATTTCAGAAAGTATATATTATTGACTGTATTGCAATTATAATGACAAATGCAAAATATAATTCCAAATTAAACATTAGATATAAAATAAACAAGATGGATACATAAGTACAAAAAAACAATGCATGCAGATTAATATTAAAGCTATACTGTTCAGCAATGCTCTCTAAATCTGGTGAGCAACGTTGACAATTCTCAACAGTAAGCTGGCTTTACTTTCACTTTAAAAGGGCTGGTGATAAGCAAAGAGGTTTTAAAATGATGCGTGAGCGGAAAAAGGAAGACTTTGTGAATCCAAACATTATTTTTTAATAAGCAAGTAATAAAAGCTTGGATGCACAAGTGGGGTAGATCTATTTGGATTTCACCTTCTACCAGACCCAGGCACTATAGACAGCACCAAGGTATTGGCGGAGTTGTATGTCAAATAAAATGAAGATACTGCATTGCCGAAAACATAGATAGTGCTATAACTAAGGTCCTTGGTGGTTATCTCCATGCTACATCAAATCTATACATATTTTGATTGACTATAAGTAGAATTTTATAATTAGTCTAGGAAAATTAGTAAAACACAGATTATCAATAAAATTAATATAACATTGACTTATTTTTTAAAAAAATAACACTTAGAAATTCTAGAACACTGCCTTGTCCAATCCCCTATTCTATGTACTACACTAATCATTCCATGCAGATCATGTAATCCATATGAATTTGGATCTATTTGCAATGTAGCAAATATCAGAAGGAGATAAATTGTAAACCAATGAAGTAAGAAGTCTACAAGTAACAGAAGCTAGCCAATATCATTTCATTTGATATATTTTGCTGGAGACAAGTAAACTACATTTAGATCGCATAAGAATTTTTCTCCTAAGATTAGATTTTTTAATATTAAAGTTTTTCATAAACCCAGTACATTCAAGTATGATTATTTTTATAACATTTCAGACATAAAATCAGATTATTAATACAAATATAAGTTTCTAAAGCAAATAAAACAATTATATGACTTTTCTACCAGTAATGCAGTCAGGAACAACAACAACGAAAATGTCCAAATTCCATAAATCAATTTGTTGCTCTTTCTTGGTCTCTCTACTTGGCTGGTAACCTTGGAATGTTACACATAAGATGCAAACTGATTTGTTCAGAAAGTAGAATATATTTTCCCAAAATATTACAGAAAATAGGCATTGTTTGACAAGTTTAGGATTCTTCTGCTTTCTAATTTTCCTCACTTCATTTCTAAACCGAATAAAATGTTCAGGGAAAAAAGTAATAAAAATCACTGTTGCCATTTTTATGATCAATTCCAAAGAGATATTTCCTTGTGTAGTCTAGGATATGTGAAGTAAGACTGAAGCCGATATTATATGGTTCGAAGAATATATGTTTATCCTATGTGACACAGAACTCCATTCTTGTTTTTTTTTAAATAAATTTTATTGTTTTAAAAGACAAAGGATGAAAGAAAAAAGAAAAAAGCAAGAAAAATATAAAAATAGCAAAAATAAAACAATTATAACCTCATATTGAGGAGTGCAGATCTCGGATGTTCTCTCTTTCTTGTTGAGGTATCTTAGTCACTCCACACTTTCTTTCTCCAAGAAACAACAATATAAAATCTGGTCTAAGGAAGATTGGACTAAAATATTTCTTTTTACATACTAGTAGCTTGCTATATTAGCAAAACGGCCTCTCTAATATTAGTATAAGTTTTGCTTTAACTCCTTTCTGTTGTTTTCTACTTTAAAAAAGCTGGTTTCAGAAATTCTTATTGTTCCCATAATCCTCTCCCAGGAGTTCATTTTTAATTTCTGTCCTTTTCCATTTATGTTTTTCATCTGTTTTTATCTGATGAAGCTAAGTTGAATTGGAACTCTAGGGAAAGTGACAGACATAGCCTAAAGCAGTTTCCCAGCAGGTGGGAGGTTTATAATGACTGCATTTTACAAATTATGAGGGCTATTTCTAAATATTGAAGCTATAAAGCTGCTGGGACTAATGGATCAATAACACAGTACTTTATTGGTACTACCCAACATACATTGTTATGAAGACTTAAAGAAATTGAAAATACTATTAGTTTTTCTGTGAAGTTTGCCTCACTATCTGTTAAGGCTACATTTATAACTTTATGTACAAAATGCACATTAAATATTTGTAATCCATAGTCAAGCCCAAGGTTTAGAAAATTCAAAACCAGTAGCACCTAATTCAGTCTCGGCTCTTTCATATTCCTGTTGCATCTGTTGTGTTTTTTGTATAGTCTCTTCTGACATCTTCATCTGAATCTCTTTCAATTCTTCTTTGAATCTAAAAGTTTCTTTGTAGAAACTTTCCTGAACAGAATTCAGTCAAAATACCTACTATTTAAAAGACATCTTTATTTAAAAATAAAAACCATGATTCCCAAAACATACATTTGGAACATTTCTTGTTCTGACAAATCTAGAATTTATTTTACATTTTGTCCAGTTTTTCCTCAGTATCCTTTTTTTCCCTATCCAAAAAAATGTTATTTATTTGCTATATAATCCTTTTTCTAATATATTCCTCTGAATCATCATAGATGGTTTTAACTTTCAATAGAGACAACTTATCTAATTCTTTTTTGACCTCACAGTCTATTACTCCTTCCTTGCTTTATAAAATTTTTATTTTGTCATTAATCTGTTGTTCTTTTCCAGACATTTCTTGTACAGAGTTCTCCATATCCCTAACTTCTTTCATTCCCTCTTTCATCTTGACAAATCTTTCATCTATTCTTTTTTTAAAGGCTGTCAACTTAATATCAAGTGATTCTAGCTTACTACTCAATTGCTCAGATGTTTTCTGAAGCAAATCTGATATCGTTCCTTTCTCCAGGTTTTTCTAACGATTCCTTCCTTCCATTCTTGCCACTTTTCTGGCAGCTGCCATTCTGGCATTATAAAACAAAAATTTAAAAAAAAGGAAAAAAAGGAAAAGGCATAATCTCTCTTATCTTTATGTGCCTTTAACACTTGCATCATTTATGTGTACTCTGCAGTTGCAATCCACATAACAATCCATATCTCTATTACAATTTGGCTCATGTTATTTTATATTTTGTTTTGAAAATCTGATAATTTATTGGATTCTTTAATTGTAAACTAAAAGTATTTGCATGAAGTTTAGATTAATTCAAGCACCTACAAAATCACTTTCCTCAAAAATAAAAACAGCAAAAATTAAAGTCCCCTTTATCCATTGTAAACTTTTGTAAATCATCTCTTTGTAAAATTTTTGCCAAAAGTTCTTGAATCTTTAAATCCCCAATATTTCTAAATTCTTAACATCTCCCCTAATTTTTGAAGGAAAAAAAAGTTTCACTTATCAAAAAGAACTTTCTATTCCTGTAATTTACATAAGAGGAGCAACTATCTGAAGTACAATGAGACATCTTACGATCTTTCTTTTATTGATAGAGGTATCATCATCAGCACCTGGCCAGTATTCTTGGAGGTAGTGCTGCCCTACTTCTTTAGAGATGTTTAGTCTACCACAATCCTCGCCATAAACCTGGCTACAGATTATTTCTAACCAGTTTCTTAATTGTTAAAGTTTTCATCTGATTTTAATATTTTTATATAAAATATTTCAAGGTATTCAAAATACAGGATAAATATCTGATGAGGCTCACATTTTACCAAGCTACTGTCAATATGTTGCTGTAATGCAAAATATTTTGCTAGTTATTTAGAAAAGTTGCATATACTTAATTTGCTATAAAAGGACAACACAGAACTATGTGATTCACAGTATTTACTTTGGATCCTAGTCTAAAGTGTCAGAAATGGTCTAGTTGGCCAAACTGAGCTGTAAATAATAGAATCACTTTGGCATTTGAAGGAAAATTTAGAAAAAAAAAGCATTGTTCATATTATTATTTAGCAGAAGAAAACATAAATAATATATCTAAAGGCTGAAACTGTTTTTCCTATTGTAAGCAATTATATTTTAATTTTTAATTTTGAAGACAGTTCCTGGGGCTGCAAAAAGAATGATTTCCACTTTCTAATTTACATAAATAATCTTTTGTGGTCTTAGACTAGATTAGTAAATGAATGAAGTTAATTTCATAGTTAATTTTCAATGGCATTGTAATTTTAAAAAAAATATTTTTGGATTACTAACAACTCTAAAACCTAGAGTAGGGATGTAGCTCTCAATCTCTCTTTCATCACAAACTAAACGTTGAGTCAAGTCATTAGAAAGCTCTGCATCCCATTGTCAGCTCCCTTTCACTCTACTCAGCAGGAGCTAAATAGAATGCAGACTTTAGGTGTTTCATGCATCAAGAAAACATTAGTATTCATTGGCATTTAGAAAGATCAACATTTGCCATATCAGTATGTTTTTTCTTCATTTAGATCTTTACATATAAAACAAAAAAGGAGTGATTTGCAAATTGTCCAGAAGAAAATGCTCATCAAAACACACATTTATACATAGTTACATATAGGCAAATACCCCCCAAAATTCTCCTTATGGACCCTGCAGCATGATTCCTGATTGTATATGTGCCATCAGAGTTGCATTGACTTTAAGTCAGGAAAGATTTATTTCCTTGAATTTTCTGTGAATGAGAACTGCATAATAATACCCCACACTAGTGCTTTGATAATATATGTGAAAGCATAATCGCTCTGAAATAAATACCTGGCATCACAAAATACTGCTCACATAAGTATTTTTTGAAATAGGGATCTTATACTATAAAAACACACACACACAAATATTAAGCGTGATTGAGAAAGATTGTTTTGCAGGTGATTCTGTGACCAATAAATTGCTTTTGGCTATTTTTTGGGGGAAAATATCGTCTTGGCACAGTTTCTGAAATCATAGGATTGCAAAGCCTAAAGATCCTAAAGGTAATCTAATTTCATTTCTTGTCAGAAACATCCTTTTGCTCAAAGGTCAAATTGCATAGGTTTCCCTTTTTCTTTGAGCCTACAGGGAAATCATGATTCAATGCATTGAAGGAGTCTAGTGTTCCAAAGGGAAAAAAGAAATATTTTTATTTTCTGAGGAAAATGCTTATTGGAGCCTTATGTTGTAGATTCTGACTTATTCTATAGAATGTGCATTTTTAGTTACTGTAAGTACAGAATGTGAGAGTCACTGAGGCATAAAAAGCACTTGCTTTCATCTCCCAAACTTCTGAATAGTTTCTCATTATCTTATGAATCACTTTACTATTGTCATCCACACCATGCTTGCATCTTGAGTGATCTGAAAACAGCTTTCTCCAGCTGGTGGATGGCTATATTCAATTTCACATAAGAGCAAAAAGAAAAAGAAAAATGACTACAGTATTAAATGTGGCAAATTACATAAGTAGAGGTTTCATGGTCTTGAACCCCTTCAGTCTGATTTGAGCAGATGGGAGAAAGGGAATAGGAAAGTCAGTTGGCCACTATTTCTCTGCTATTGTTGCAGGCATAACTTCTGAAGAGGCTCAATAGACCATATAAATAAAGAAGCTGTTGCTTGAGATCATAGCTGGCAGTGGAGAACCAACAGCAACATTGGTTCTATCCAGGGGTGGGTTTCAAATTTTTTAACAACCAGTTCTGTGGGTGTGGCTTAGAGGGTGTGGCTAGGTGGTCATGTGACTGGGAAGGGCCAACTTGGCCTCTCATGACCATGGGGATGCTGCAACAGTCATAAGTGTGAAAAATGGTCATAAGCTGCTTTTTCAGTGCCACTGTAACTTTGAATGGTCACTAAATGAACTGTTGTAAGTCAAGGATTACATGTACAAAAATAC
>JANHGC010008124.1:34115-46089 GCA_027560395.1 Boaedon fuliginosus
AAGCCATGAAGGGCTTTATAAGTTGTTACTAGCACCTTGAAATTCACCCGGAAGACCACTGGTAACCAATGCAGCTCGCAGAGGATAGGTGTTATACGGGTGCACCGAGGACACCTTAATCACTCTCGTGGCTGCAATTTGCACCAGCTGAAGTCTCCGGGTGCTCTTCAAAGGCAGCCCCATGTAGACCGCATTGCAGTAGTCCAACTGAGAGATGATAAGGGCATGAGCAATCGTATGTAGTGCCCCCTGGTCCAGGAAGGGTCACAGCTGGTGCAACAGGCGAACCTGTGCGAAGGCCCCCCTGGTCACAGCCGTCAAATGGTGGTCAAATTGAAGCTGTGGATCCATGACCCCCAAGTTGCGAACCCGATCCGAGGGGAGCAATTTCTCTCCCCCCAGCTCCAAGGATAGAAATTCAACTGGACTACGTGGAGGCAGTACATAAAGCCACTCGGTCTTCTCTGGGTTGAGTCTGAGTCTGTTAGTCCCCATCCAGACCCTCACAGCCTCACAGCTTGTACAGTATTATTACAAATTCTTATGTGTTAGAACTACTACTATGAGCAATGATTTGTTAATGTACATATTTCTAGTAAAACATCACATAATACTTATATTATATATACATCTTTAATGACTGCTAATATTGAATTTTATAGTCCTTAATGACTTGATTCTTTTTATTATTTTCTTTTTAATTGTTATGTACCAGTCTAAGATTAAACTTCATGAAGGAAATTCTGGCTAATTATTCAGTTCTATCAGAAATATGATTAATCTCTAGGAATAACACTTTCTCAATGATGCCCCTATGATCATCAAATAATCTCTCCAAAGAGAAACATTTTTATTCAGATAATCATTTATTGAAATATTTTTTCTTGTGTTTTAATGAATGATATACCAGTAATTTTATTATTGACATTTTGTTATTTTGTTAGCTGTTACAACATGATCATATTTATTATGTAAATAATAACCCTGCCAGTATGTTGCAAACAAATATTGAGGAGTCTTATGATATTTTATATAAAAACATATTTATTATGGCATACATTGTATGTATTACCAATCCACCTTATTAGACAGACTTGAATATTATTCTGAGAAAGAAATATTCTTCTTCCAGCTATCAGTGGATGGACTAATAAAAGGGGAATCATCATGAAAAAATATATAAGACGTATAGATTATTTGCAATAGATAATGAGAATTTGCAAGTCTGAAGACATTTTTGTATTGGTGGACAATTTTACACAATTTTACAGTGTGATAAGACAGGGTTTGTACTTAATTTTTGAGTATAAAGTTAACGATGCTAATAAATTCTGGCTCACTGTTTCATTATGAAAGTAGTCTTTGTAATTCCTCTGTTTGTTTTTGGCCATCTTATTTATTGTTTGTTGCTCTGAATGCACTTTATGGAGAAAAGTAAGACAAAGTGAAATACACAACTGCAATGAATAGTTTGAACAGAACTGGTTTTGCATCCCGATACATATGAATCTAAAATATACGGCTCTGATTATTAGCCTTCTCAGCTAGGAAAAAGTATAACGGCTGGCAAGAACTGATGAGGTTAACATTACACATGCATCTTTTAAATACTGTGGTCATAAATTTATTTAGAAAAATCTCTAGAGTTCCACCTTTTCCATCAATATTTCAATATTTGCTCAAGTGTAAATATTTCCGGGAAGAAACAGACTGAGCATTATTTAATTAATCTATTCATTATATTTGTAGCAGCTACCTAGAGGAAAAACTTATGTTATTGGGTATGATCTACCATCAGGAGAACCTCATTTGTAAACTGACTGGGAATTCAAAAGTCAGTGGGAGTTGGCTTAGGGAGCAGTAAGATTCCTCCCATAAGAGTTAGTTTTAATTTTTGCTTTAGATAACTTGCGTGTTGAATGTTGAGAAGAGTAACATTCTTCAGGGACTCAGAGATGTACAAAGTAGTACTTTGGTTTTATTACACACATTTACTTCTAAAAAAGCTCTTCTCTCTGTGCAAACAAATGAATAAAATATACTGTAAAACTGAAATCTCTCCTGTCTTTCATTGTGCTTCACTACATCTGCAACTTGGATCCATACTAAAATCTCAGCTTGTACAGTATTATTACAAATTCTTATGTGTTAGAACTACTACTATGAGCAAACATTCAATGATTACTGAAATATAATTCAGATTTTGAGAAAAAATATCATTTAAGGAAAAAACTAAATTCATGCATCAAAATGTCATTATTGGAACATCAATAATGTTCAATAACCAAGGCTAAGATCAAAGTGTATAGACAGCAGTCATATCTGTTTATTTCTTTTATTGTAGAGCTAATTTTGGGAGAATGTTCCATAAGGGACATATTTTGCAGTCACAATATTTCTATTAATAATAGTTTTCTCTCCTGTAACCTGCAATGAATATATGATGTTGATTAAATTTTGACTGTAAAAAAAAATAGTATTTATCTGTGAGACCTAAATGGAAATCCAACTGTAAAAAGGCTAAGATTAATTGCATTTATTCTTTGGGGAAACACTGCCCCCCAGCAAGTTGGCACTCCGTTGCTAGAGGCCCAGTGGTAGAAAATCAGCTACCACAGGGACAGGATTTTTGTCATTTTGCTAAATGAATTAGGAACAAACAGCAAACTTCATGCTGCCATTTAAAAAATAAATAAATAAATTCCAGGACACTGCTCTGAAGATATTCCAGATGAGCTTCAGTGCCGCTTTTCTGAGGATGAGAAAACCTAACTACTGAGCTATCGTTTCAACTAATGCAACTGATTGCTTCCAAAAAATGTAGAACATGGAGTCACCTGGAAAGACGAAAAGAAATAATAATTAATATCATGTTTAAGTGCCTAATGTAAACATGTAGTTGACATTATGGAGTTACAGTACTATCATATGCACTCCCACTGAATGAGTTGGGAGAGAGTATATTGAGTTAAAATTGCCCTTCCACTTTTCAGATGTGAGCTCAGTTAAATGAGGAAAATCTCTTGTTGCACTGTCTTTGGGTTGAAAAATTGTATGCCATGCAAGTCCAAAGGGATGTACAATATTTTGCCAAGGAATATCCAAACCTTATAAACAAAACTGTTTCATTTTCTTACATGATAAAGTTTTGAGAAGAGGGTTCCTTCAAAAGTGTTAACTTCACCACCCGAGGTTTGTAACCCTTGATTTTGTTATTGTCTCTAAGCAATTGCAATTGTTCCCTGAGGCAGGTATCTTATTCTATCCAGCACTAAGGGTATGTTTATATCTGAACAGAAATCTGAGGAGTGTGACTACAAACAAAATGTGAATTTCATGTCTGAGTGTTTTTAATTTTGTTTTCCTATGTATTTTTCCCCAAGTTACATTTGAACCACTAAAGAGTTTGGGAAGGCTGCTAAAATCCAGGTACAACTTAAGGTGCTAGTAACAACTTTTAAAGCCCTACATGGCTTAGGAGCGGGGTACCTTCGAGACTGCCTTCTGCTACCTTATGCCTCCCAGTGCCCAGCTAGGTTCCACAGGTCCCGTCAGCCAAACAGTGTCAGCTGGTGGGCCCCCATGCTAAAGCCTTCTCTGTGGCAGCGCTGACCCTCTGGAACCAGCTCCCCACCAAGATTAGGACCATCCCCACCTTGTTGGCCTCCTGTAAAGCCACAAAGACCTGGCTCTGTTGGATAGCCTGGAACCGATGTGCCCCCCCCCCACCTGGATGTGTTGAGTGTTGGTTTAGACATTTTATATTGTACATTACTGTATTTTAAATTTGTTGTTAGCCGCCTTGAGTTCCCCCTGACTGGGGAAGAGAGGTGGGGTATAAATCCAATAAAATAAATAAACAAATAAACAAATAAATAAATACTGATACATGGTATGGACATTATAAAAAAGCAATAAATCACAACTAAACTGTCACTAGTAGGCATAAAGGGGTACTGATCTTAAATGTGTATGCTGCCTAAAATTGATTAACATTTTAATATCTAAATCATGCAGTTAAATGACTTGAGTAAAGTTTTCACATATACATTTTTGTTACTAGGACGAGGAAGCAGGTACCCTCTACTTCAAAACACACCAAGGCCATACACAGTATAAAATGTAAGGGATTTAGCTGGAGTAGGCTTCATTACTACTTATGTTTGCTAATGGAAGCAATAGATATTAAGTCATTCATACAATTAGTAATTTCATGTAGTACAAAATAAATCAGAAAAGATGAAGATGCTCTGAAGATGACTGGTTTTGAGCACCTGCATGTTAAATTGTGCACAGGGGAATTGTTGATATACCAACTACTTACTAGCCTGCCTACTAGTTCATTGAAGACCATTGCTTAATAACTACTTAGTTATTAAGCAATGGTCTTCAATGAATTAGTAGGTAGACTTCACGAGGTTTATGTTTTGGGTAATGGCAACCTTTATGTCATAAGATTATCAGAATGCTTCAGGAGTTTAAGGTCTCCATTGTGACCATAGATTTGACTCAAATAATTCCACCTTTGATGCAGATAGACAAAAAAAACATTTGATCTGGTCTTTACTCTTAGACATTTATGAACTGGATGTGGAAAAGATTAACACCTGTCATTTGCTAGGATTCATAGTCAAATTTTATTGCCAAACTGCAGACTGTGAATCTCCAAACTCTACACTCTATCAGAATGATCCAGACCAAGCATATTATTGATCTGAAGTCTTCCAAAAGGTGCTCCTGATAATTTGGCAAGTAGTGGTAGATCTCTGGAACACAAAATTTCTTTGTGAGATTTCTTCTGTCCCAGGCAGTTTCAACATTTTTGAAAAGCTGTGACAGAAGAAATTAAAAAGGTACAAAAAACAACAGAGCCCAGAGTCCTTTGGGAGTTGGGCAGCATAAAAATGTAATAAATAAATAAATAAATAAATAAATAAATAAATAAATAAATAAATAAATAAATAAATAAATAAATAAATAAACAAACAAACAAACAAACAATGGGAGAAAAATGAAAGTCAGATTCTAGCCTATTTAGTGGCACTAAGATTTAGAATATGTCATCAAACTCCAAACTAGTGGCATTGCTCTGGATGACTGGAGTCCTTTTGAAGAAACATGGGTAAAAGAAGGGACCTGTTCATTTTTGTTTTCTTTGGACATAAAACTATTCCTATTCTCCTTTATTGGTTTTCATATTTACTCTGGTTTTGGTGTCAGTTGGATAAGTCCAGTAAAAATGAGTGGGGTAGTTATTTTGAACTTCTGGGAAACACAGAGTTTAATAGGAGTGGTTCGAATCTCTGCCACCTATAGTCTTGAGCTGTGTCCTCCTGACTTACTTAGACATCAGATAGAGAGCATGGGTGGTCTGGATTCAGAAGATGGTTAATTTTTTCACAGGGAGGGTATTTTGCTGTTGCTTCTGAAAATAGGAAATTTTCACCTCGCTTGAATATGTTATATTTCAATTCAAGTATATTTGACAACTTTCACCCTATCTCCAATTTTCACTTTTGGAAGAAAGGTTTTGAAAAATTAGTGAACCAGTTATAGAGGATCCTAGAGAAAGCAGACAATCTGCTGTTCATAGGACAGAAACAATAGTGATATCTCTAGTACATGATCTTCATTGGGTTTGGATGGAAAATATTCTAATTGGAATTCTTGGTAGCATTTAATGTCATTGTTCATGGCATCCTGCTGGACTGGATGGGAACACAGGTTGGGAGTGGTTGGCATGGTGCTAGTTCTGTCTAAACTCAATGGTCTATGGTAGTTGTGATCTTAGCTCAAGGCATAATTCCAGTTGATAGTCATGTGGACGGGTAGTTGAACTGGTTGTGTGTGTAGTCTGAACCTATCCCCTATATAAAACTAATGGGAGAAATTACCTATCCATTTATCTATCATCATGGTCATTTATCTGTTTATCTATTCTAATATGCTGATACTGAACTGTAAATTACCACCCTGGGTTTAACTGGTGATGCTGAAGAATTCTTAAATCATTGTTGTAAATTTGAAAGATATGGATGGAAGAAGCAAATTAAATGGACTTGCTGTTTGTTACACTGGCACTAGTAATTTATCCTTTGAGCCCCACATAACTAGATTATTGGAACAAGTTCTATGTGTAGCTGTCTTTGTAGATAATGTGAGCACTACAAGGTTAATGGCTTCAATTCCAAGTGAGAAACATATATCAAAACACTTGTATATATCCCAAACCTACCAAACATGATTCTGCCTGTTCACTGTGATTATCAGGAAAGGTGTTTTGAAGATGCCACCCACAAATAAATCCATGGGATAGGGATAAAATGACAGGCTTTTTCATCAACATTAGCCAGACTGCATAAAATTTGATCCCGAGAAGTATGGCTGTTTTTGACTCTTATTTAGAAAATCATTGCAGAGTAGTTCGTTCCAAGAGAACTTTGGCCCATGGTATGAATCTTGGTCAACCATGCTTGTTTTTATACTACACTATTTTATAAAAGGTTCTCTGTATTATTTCTTGTTCAGTTTTTTTTTCTTGAATACTATTCTGAATTGTAAAAATTAGAGTACACAAACATGTTAAATAAATAAATAAATAAATATAACTAACTAACTAACTAACTAACTAACTAACTAACTAACTAAATAAATAAATAAATAAATAAATAAATAAATAAATACATTTTAGCACGTTTTATTTATCTATATATTAAATCATTGTATTTTATTCCCATTTCATTTTAAACTACTTTATTCCCATTTCATTTTAAATCGTATTTTTATCCAATTCCATTTATAAACGGTTTTTATCAGATTTTAGTAATAACTGGTTTGTCTGGACCTCTGCACTTTGATATGGCCCCAGGCCCTAATCAATAAAGTAAACTAACCAACTATCTCAAGACAAGGAAGATTTCTTCCACACAAGTGTTGGAATTAAAGCTGGTTTATCATTCACCTTTTGAATGATAAAACTCATTTCCTAAGGATAAATTCGAGAGTTGAGTTGGCACAATACGGGAGCTGAAATACAGTTGCTTGGCTTGTGACTTACTTGCTGAATAATTGACTTAATCTTTCGTACAAGCTATTTTGAGTCAGCTTTTCTACAGAAACTCAAATGACTTTTTTTGAACCCTTTTTAAACCCTTAAAAAAAAAAAGCTCAAAATAATGTAACCCTTGCATTTCAATCAGATGGTTTAATTTGTTTAAGTAAAGGTAAAACTTTTACCTTCACTTAAAAGCAACCACCTGTAGGTCATCCCAGCAAACACAATGAATTATTATTGTTGTTGTTGTTGTTGTTGTTGTTGAAAGTGTGTCTTCTACTTTTATAGGAAAAATGGTGAGCTTGTGCCACGTGATTTTCAGGAGGCAGTCAAATAATAAGGCTACCCTGTGGGAGAAATAGGTTATCAATAAATCCATGGAAGTTGGTCTAATTATTTATGGAGGCCAGAAGAACTTATGTTGGATTGGAAACTGGAGGCACCTTTTCTAGAAATCTGTATGCTTTAAAGTTACTCCTTGACTTGCAAAGGTTCGTTTAGTGCAGAGGTGTCCAAACATGGCAACTTAAAGGCTTGTAGACTTCAATTGTGGAAGTTGAAGTCTACAAGTCTTAAAGTTACTAAGTTTGGACACCTCTGGTTTAGTGACCGCTCCAAGTTACAATGGCACTGAAAAAAAGTGACTTACGACAAATTTGTCACAACCATTGCAGCATCCCCAAGGTGATGGGGTCAGCATTCAGAGGCTTGGCCAATGACTCATATTTACGATGGTTCCGATGCAACCTTTGGAAAACTTCTGACAAGCATCGTCAACGGGGAAGCCAGATTTTCACTCAACAACGTTGCAGACTGAACTGCAGCAATTTTTTGCATAACAACTGTGGCCAGAAGAATGGTAACATGTAAAACTCACTTCACCAATGTCTCGCTTAGCTGCAGAAATTTTGGGGCACAATTATGGTCACAAGTCGAGGACTACCTGTATTATATCCCTTCAAGAGCTGTGGTGGCACAGTGGTTAGAATGCAGAATTGCAGGCTAATTTTGCAACTGCCCGCAGTTCGATCCTCCCCTGGCTCAAGGTGGACTCAGCCTTCTGTCCTTCCAAGGTGGGTAAAATGAGGACCCAGATTATTGGGGGCAAGAGGCTGAGTCTGTAACCTGCTTAGAGAGGGTTGTATAAAGCATGGTGAAGCGGTGTAGAAGCCGAAGTGCTATTGGCATTTATAGGATGCTTTAAAAAAGAATTTGTTCAATGGGAAGGATGTTAGCAAACTCCCCCAGATTTTCTTCCAACCCATTTCTTCTTCTCAACAATTTTGCCATTGTGAGGAAGTCTCTTTCTGCAGGTAGACACACACACACACACACAACCTTCTTGAGTTGACCTTCCCGGCAATTCCTAGTTTGTACAAGAGTCTCTTTTGGTCCAAAATACAGATCAGAGGACGCAATGCTGTGGAGCTCCATCCACAAACAACCCAGCAACTTTTGCCACATCACCTTCTTTGACCTCTCGGTGTGTATCGCTCTCTCTCTCTCTCGTCTCTTGCTCCCTCCCCAACGGGAGGCAGAGTTAGGGACAGCCAAGAGCACAGATGACAGGTGGCGCCGAGCACAAAAACGGACAGGCGACAGGCAGGCTAGCCAAGGCCCTTCCCAGCGCCACCGTTCGTTTGGGCAACAGGTACCGCTGCGTCCTTGGCTGGGTGGGGGTGAGGCAGGCACGGTCACCTGGTGGTCAAAGCAGCTCAAGGACAACGTTACTACGGGCAAAACACAACATTTACCTCCACTCCCTCCCAAGCCTGGCCCTGCCCATGTAAATGTGTCAGAAAGTCCAGAGTGTTGTTTTTTTTTGTGTTTAAAGAAAGCGCAAGGCGTTCTTTGGCGAGGGGTCGAGGAAAAAAGCCATGTCCACAAACGTCCAGTAACACAACACCTTGTGTAAGCAACCTGGGGGTCTTCAGAAGTAGCTCTCTGCAATTCTGATGGGCCTTTGCTGTGAGTCATTTATAAACACTAAACCCATCAAATCCCCTTACCTGAATATACTATAATGTGGTTCATTCACATACAGGTAGAACTTAACCTACGGCCACAACTGAGCGCAACATTTATGTTGCCGGGCGAGAAATTTGTTAAGTGGCTTGTGTCCCATTTTACGATGTTTCTTGCCACCGTTTGTTAAGCTGGAGTTGTTGAATTAGTCACCCCGTTGTTAAGTGAATCAGAACGTTACGAAAGGGGATCCCGTGATCCCGGGACACGCAACCGTCATAAACGCGAGACGGTTCTCAACCGCATGACCGTGGGGATGCTGCGGGGGTCGTAACTGTGAAAAATGCCCGCAAGTCACTTTTTAAAACTGTCATTGAGCAGTCACTAAGCGAAGTGTTGTAAACTGAGAGCTCCCTGTACTAAATACACGGTCCATTTATGTACCAGATGAGGTCCCTCAACACCCGAAGGGGTAAAAGAGGAAGTCAAGAAGAGGAATCGAATGTGGTTGGGTATTTAACTTGTGAGAAGTTCATCAACATTTTATTTTAGGAGTAAATTCTTCTAGGGAAAAAGAAAGGGAACCGGCATGTTCTGCGTTAGTTAAGAGAGTTAAAAACCAGTCAGCACTAGTTAAACAAATGTTTTTAAATCCAGAATAGTGCTCAACGTTCGAGCATCATTGAGCCTGGAATTACAACTGCCCCCGCAAATTGAGGCAACGCGCGACCTCAGTTGTCAACCCTGAGGTTGTGGGAGATGACTCCAAGCCATCTTGCGAGTTTCAGTGTTGCCACATTGGAGCAAGGGATAGGGAGTGGGGGAAAGAGAGGTACCTGGGCTTGTGCAGTCAAAATAAAATACTTTCTCAAGACTTTCTCCTGGGAACCAAGAACATTCTCACACCTGGCCGAGGCGGTGTGATCCCACCAGACCAGCGGACGCTGCAGTGATTGGCAGGGGTGTATTGCAAAAATGTTAGCACGGGGTTCTCTGTCCCGTTGCTGGGTGGCCATGGCCATGGTGGGCATGACCTAGTCGGCCTCCTGCACCACAGCAGGGGTGGGGTGGTGTTTTCACCTTCCCCAGGCTCCGGAGGTTTTCCTTGAGCCTCTGGGAGAATGGAAACGGCCTCTCCCAGGCTCTGAAGGCCCTCCGGAAGCCGGAAACGGGCCCGTTTCTGGACTTCTGGGAGACCTGTTTTTCGCCCTCCCCGAGCCTCAGCGCACTTACCTGGCATCCAAAACGAGCTGCGTGGAGACTCCTGGGAGGGGCAGGGAGGGAGGGGCCAGCCAGGAGTGGGATTTGGGGGGTTTGCCAAACTGGGCAGACCCTTAGCAAGAGGATTGCCCGAACCTGTGCGAACCCCCAGCAGCTCACCCCTGGTAACACAGTTAAGTGAATCTAGTTTCTTCTTTGATTTTACCTGTCAGAAGGTCACAAAAGGTGATCCCATGACCTCAGGACCCTGCAACCATCCTAAATACATGCCAGTTGCCAAGCATCCAAATACTGATCACATGATCACGGGGATGCTGCAACAGCCATAAATGTGAGAAATGGTCATGAATCACTTTATCCAGTGCCATTGTAACTTCAGTCACTAAACAAATGGTTGTAAGTTGAGGACTACCTGTACCATAGCGATGTCACAACATCCAAGATATTTTGGGAAGATTGTCCCTATTTACAAAATCCCCTGGTATTAGAAGAAGAAATTAGATCAACACTAAGCCACTACCAAGTTGGAAGACTACAAGAATTGATGGAATATTTTGAGAAATATGGCAAATGATCAGTAAGGTTTACGACCAAACTATGCCAGCAAAGCTAAAGAATGATATGATGGCCAATAGATTCGATCAGTAGATCCGTCTACACATCAATACCAAAGAAAGACTTAACAGAACATGCAAACTATTGTACAATATCCTTAATTTCACATGGTGCCAAAGCAAAACAGAATTGTCCAGTGTACATTAGATCTCTACACGGAAATGGACATGTTCAAGATGCTTTTGGAAAAAGCTGAAAAAGGAGAGTCTTTACTGCTGATATATAATGGATAATTGAAAGAGCTAAAGAATACTAAAAAGAAGTCAAGGCTGCTTAAACGAATATTAAAATGCCCTCAATTCTGTCAAACAGGTTTAGTTGTGGGATGTCCTAAATGTGAAGCTTAGAATATCTCATTGCTACCGTATACTGTTCAGAAAGTCATCGTCCAGATGAAACAGGGTGAAACTGGCTCCATGTAAAAAAAAAATGGTGTGAGATATCTGGCTGTAGGCTCTTTTCATATTCATTCAACCCAAATGCAAAATATAAATATAGGGGGATACTTGACTGGAAGAAGATTTATTTATTTATTTATTACTTAGATTTATACTCCGCCTGATTTCCCCCGTCAAGGGGAAAATGAACCTACTTTAAAAATAGAAGAAGAAACATCAATAACCTGTGCTATGCTACTATGGCAACTGAAAAATGTAATTAATCTGGAGATTCTAGTAATGAAAGTTAAGCAGCATGGTGGAAAAAAATGGGACTACAGTCAGATATGAGGAAGACCAAGCTAATGTCAACAGCCATACCACACTAAACTGTCGGATAGTTTCTGTCTCTTAAAATGGGAACCAGCTATCAGAAAATATGCTAGCACTTGGTAAAGTAGCAATGAAGACCTTGGGGGGGAAAATATTCAGATGCTGTTGCACGTCTATACCTATAAAGGATCATGCAGATAATAGATTTTCTACGGAAGCAAAAGTTGAACTGTGAGGAAGATTAAAAGAATATTGATTAAAGAAATTTTAGACTTTGGTATTGGAGACGTTTCTTGAGAATATCGTGGATCGCCAAGGAAATAAGCATATGGAAGAAGAGCCTCGGTGGCGCAGTGGTTAAATGCAGCACTGCAGCCTCTGCTGACTTGTTCAGCAGGTTGTCAGATCG
>JANHGC010008131.1:27641-39276 GCA_027560395.1 Boaedon fuliginosus
CGCTCCCCCCCCCCCCCCCCCCCGCTACAACCCCTGCTCGGTGTTTGAGGGGGGGAAAAGATGCAGGTAAAGGCCGAGGCGGCGGCTTTGGGGGGGATGCGGGGCCGGTCGAGGGGCTCCCCTCCCGCCGGCCGTGGCCCAGTTTCCTCTGCCAGGAACGGGCCCCTTCCCTTTCCAGCGCCCGTAACTTTCCCGGTTGGTTAAGACAGGCGGCTGTTTCACCGGTGGGGTTTCCTTCCTCCGTGAGGAACCGGGCGCGGGGAGAGAAGCCTGGGGAATGCCTGCCTGCCTGTCTGCCTGCTCAGAGGCCGCAGTGGGGAGAAGGAACCTCCGTCGCTGAAAAGCCTGGACGGCCGCTTGCCTGGAACGGTGTATCGGGCAAGGGGGTGGACTGGATGACCTCCCAGACCCCTTCCAGCTCTGTTAATTTTATTCTGACCATCTTTATTTATTTTATTTATTATTACATTTTTATAATGCCACCCAATTCCCTGAGGACTCTGAGCGGCTGACAACAGAGATAGCAATAGCACTCAGATTTCGTATACTGCTTTTCAGAGCTTTACAACACTCCCCAAGCGGTTACAGAGCCAGCCTATTGCCCCCAAACAATCTGGGTCCTCATTTATGAAAGGAAATGAAATCTCCTACTCATTGTCCTTCCCCTTTCTCCTTTGACCTTCCATCTTTCCCAAGACATGGGGAATGAGTCCTCTCTTCTCATTCATTAGGGGGCCCAAGTCTTTTATTGGCTTTTATCTGCCAGTAAAAAAAAAAATACATGCACACACACAAAATTTATTTATTTATATTCATTTATTCATTTATTTATTCTGTCTGTCTGTCTCTCCAACAGGAGAGACTGCTGCGAACTGGCCTTTTATAACAGATGAACTATGTTCTACAGGTTGAAATATAAGGTCTTCAAAAAAATATAAGTACAATTTACAAATGTGTAATTTTCACTTTCCCTCCACAGCGCATATTTACCCTTTCAGAGAAGGATGCTCCTAGTGCCCCTGTGCAATTTGCTTGGCAGAAAACCTTAGGAAACTACATTGCGGTTACAGGGTAAGATTTTTTAAAAAAAGAGAGAAATGAATGAAAGATTTTAAGTGCCTGGGTTTGACCTTGCAGAAGTGCAAGGTGTGGAATGAAAATTCGTTATCTCTTCGTTTAATCTGCTTCCAAAGATATGCAAAAATTTTATCACTGATTTTAGATGCTTTTCTTTATGTGTTTAAAGGTACAGTCATACTGTCAAAGTCTTTGATCGCCATGGTCAAAAGAAAAATGAAATTATTTTACCAGGGTAAGTTTTGAATCTCAGTTCATGACCTTAGATGCTCTAAATTTAAAATCTCATTTGTGGATGATCTAAAACAGATACTGGAGGTTTTGAAAATAAGGTATCTACCCAAATCGATTTTCTCCATCTAATGTGCCAGTATCTTCATGTGCAGTTTTAAAATATGAGTAGAACAGACAATAAAACAGAGGTGTTTATTAAAGAGCATTTGAACATTTTTGTCATTCGATAGGAACTGCATTGCTATGGATTGGGATCAAGATGGAGATACTCTAGCAATTATTGCTGATAAATCCAGTGCTATTTATCTGTGGGATGCCAATACAAATAAAACCAGTTTGATGGATACTAGCATGAGGTAATTTATTTCTGAAATTAATGTAATGTAATGTGATATAATGTAATAGCAATAGCACTTAGATTTATATACCGCTTCATAGTGCTTTACAGCCTTCACTGAGTGGTTTACAAAGTCAGCCTCTTGCCCCCAACAATCTCGGTCCTCATTTTACTGACCTTAGAAAGACGAACGGTTGAGTCAAACTTGAACCTGATGAGATTCAAACTGCCAAATTGCAGTCAGTCAGCTGAAGTAGCCTGCAGTACTGCACCACTATGGCTCTAGAATTATATAAATATATCAGGTAAATTATAGTATCTACTGTATGTATTTCAGTGACATCAATCTGATTAACATCTACAATATCTCAATCACGCATTTTGAGGACATTTGTTTTTAAAAGTAATGTAATATAATGCCATGTATTTCAAGGGTGCACTCATTTGGTGTGTGTGTGCCTATCTCACTGCCACCTTGGAAATTTGATTATTCTCCATATGGAGTAGATTACCTACAAGTTGGCATCTTCTGGGTGCTACTATGTTATGTCATTTTCAGGAGAAATTACAAAAGACTTAACAAAAGACATCTTCCAACAAAGATGCCTTCGTCAAAGCCTAAAGATTTGCTGTTTGGTCCATGTTGCTAATGAGGTGCTCCAAAAGAGTTTCTCCTGCAAATAAAACATAACCTAAAGTAAGAACAATCATGCAAGTGTACTTGTGTTTTCCTTCCCTTCCTCTTGTACCTCAAGGAGTCAGAGTTCAGTCTGTTTTGAAAATACTTTCCCTCCACCCTGGTCTCAAAACAAAAGGGTTCTTTTTGTTTTCTTAATGGTTTATGGATATTGCCGCCTCGAGTTCCCCTGGAAGGGGTGAAGAGAGGCGGGGTATAAATCTAATAAATAAATAAATAAATAAACAATTTCTCCAAAGTCATCTTGGATTATTATCTCTTTCCTCCATCTTATTTCACTTTTTCCTTCTCTTTTAGAAGAACAATCAATTTTAAGCAAGGGCAATATCTGTATTTTTTAAAGAATTATCCAAATGTAAATGTTAATTTTGAATTTGGTCATTTCAAGGTCTGGGGTTTGATATAAGAGCCTTTTAATGTTCTATTTTCTTTTCTGTTAACTTTATGAATAGTTCACACCAAGAACTGTTGATAAATATTGTGCACATAGTTTATGCTCCATTTTCTATTACTTTTAATTATCATTGAATCATGCTAGTTACCTGATCTGATCTTGATAAAGTGTTTTTTTGTTGTTGTTGTACTGTTTATTTCTCAAAAATAAAGTTGTAATCAGCTAAATATTGTTTAATTCAGCAGAGCTTATTTATATTTAATTTTTTATTTATATTTCAGGGAACCAATGTCTTTCTTGTGTTGGTCAAAAACTGAAGCTTTACTAGTTGCTGGAACAGCTAAAGGAAACGTACTAATATATAATCGCCAGACTTCCCGCAAGATTCCTATCCTTGGTCAGTAGCTTGAAAGCTGTAGAAAGGGATTTTCTGAAGAGTTGTATTATTTAAAACTGGAACAGGTTAAAGTCAGAAAAAAAGCAAATTTGTTACTGATAGAAGAGAATATTTGCAGCTCAGGGTTGAACTGCGGAGTCCTCTGAGCTGGATGGCTTTTTTGCATATGTTTCACACCAAATGAGGGGTTCATTAGCAGGTAGCACTGAGGACATTACCTAGTTTGGAAATGAAATGTCTGCAAAAGAGCTATCAAACTCAGCACAAGGATCCCACAACAGCAAATGTGTGCAAGGGAGAAGTTTATTTCCAATAAGTAAACAGCTCAAGAATACAGCTACACACAAAGTTGTGTTTTAATACTGTTTACAGTCATCCAGTTTGGAAACAAAAACTGAAATAATTTATCTCCAAGTTATTTCAGCATTTCATTTGCCGAGATTGTTGTGGAATGTTCAGGCAGACATACAAATTGCATTTTTTTTCCTTCTAGCATTTGGCCACTGGAATATCTCGATGGAGAAAATAAAAGTCGGGACATTTCCTTTACCAAAGCCAAGTTGGGAATTTATTTTTACCATCCTATAACAAATTGGTAGAGGCTGGGATTTCCAAAGCAGTATTTAAATAGTTATCTTTTTCAAGTTGTGCTTTTGGCTTAGTGTTTTTTCATTCATTTTGGAATCTTTCTCTCATTCCTTTGTTTAAGTTTCTTTAGTTAATTCTGTTGAAAGCTATTCCAAACTTTTGGATTAAAAGGACAAAACATCTTGATAATCTAGTCATTTTTAGGGTAGTTCAGATCTTTGTTTTTGTAATCAGTTTGGTGTTTATCACAGCTCTTTCGCTTTTACAAGTCAAAAACATACTCAGTCCATGTTTTGGCAGGTTTCTCCAGTATATTCGTTCAGAACAGAATTTTAAGCATGGGGAAAAAAGCAGAATTTTACCCACAAAGTGAATTACTGTTTAAATAATTACATAATTAATTTTATACTATATTTTGTAATATAGAAAAAAATACCTCATCTTCCTGGGCATTATCTGTAATTATATAATTTTAAAATATATTTTAGAATATAGAAAAAGATTACCTCACCTTCCTGGGCATTATCTGAAATACTTGTTATATTTTTCTCCTTTTGTGAATAAATAACTCAGTTCTCACCTTTACAAACGGCCAAATTTAGCCCTTGTGTTTTCTGGCTCCATTGGGATATTTTCCCTGATTTCTCTGCTTCTGTTGTAAATGAGATGTTGTGGTTTATTCGTTTTCTATGCCTTTCAAAGGTGTCTTCTCATTTTAAAACTGTTTGAAAGCTGGCCTTGGGCCCTAATAAAGAGTTGTTAAGAAGCAAAAAGTTGGGGATTTTTCTGCCCGTCTTCTTTTACCAGGCAAGCACACCAAACGGATCACCTGCGGTTGCTGGAGCAAAGAAAAATTAATAGCGTTAGGCGGAGAAGACAAATTAATAACCATTAGCAACCACGAAGGCGACACTATCAGAGTGGTAATAAACTTATGTTTTTGTTACGTGCAAGAGATGAAAAAACAAATACAGGAAATCTTTGTACTTTTCCTCTATTTATTCAGTGTGTTCTATCTATGAATCCCCAACCCGCTATATCTCAAATCAACACCTTAATCAATTTAGGATTTGTTTTTGGAATTACAGGTGATTAATGCAAAACATCACCATTTATGAAATACACCTTAACTGAATTATTAAATATACCTGTAGAGCAATGCAAAAATCCAGTCAGCCTCTAAAATATCCTCCAAATAGTTTATCAGTTCCTTGATAAACATATTAATACCCTATTTCTCTCCTTTTTTTATTACTAGTATAACTCTTAGAGGTACTATAAATTCAGTTAATCCGGAATCTTATTTTTGCAGACAGCAGTGAGAGAAGACCCCAGCAATATGGAGTTTGTCAAGATGAAGACTGATGAAGAAACAGGAGGAAATGAGACCACAGTACGTTATTAATGACCACGCTGGAACTATATAAAACACCAGTCTCGCTTCATCTGCTGAAATGAAAGATAACTGAAAAAGAGAGAAATAGGAAAAAAAGTTAACACTGAAAAATCCATTTGAAATTTTATGTTTGAAATTAGCAAAACCAACCTCTTGCCCTGATTCTTAATAAGGCAGCTTGTTTCTGGGGAGTTTAACCTGCAAAGCTTTGTCTGTGAAGCATATTCAATATTTTGCCACTAAACTATCATTTTTCCCAGTTGTATGATTGAGATCTTTTTTTTTAAAAAAAAATGCAATCTTCCTCTTTTTTCCATGTGACTTTTGTCCCTGATGTCTTGTTCAGATTTCATAAGTGATAGGGCAGTAAGTATCTTTATAAAAATAGTTTTGGACTGGCAAAAAATTAATTCTTTGTATTTGTCCAGTCTTTCAAGCTTGGTTCTGTTGTTATTCAGTTCAGCTTTAACATTAATAAAGTTTAATGATTTGTTTAAAAAAAAAACCCTCTTTATATTCATTTTTTACTGGTATGATTAGTTAGGGTGGAACTGAAGAAGATTCTTGGATGAGAAGTGAAACGTCTTCAAGAAAAACCAGTTGAATTGTCTTTTTGGAAGCAACTTTGGGACAAGAGAAAGTGTGGTTATTAGTATTGGAAATGTTCTTGCCTTTATTCTCTTTCTCTTTTTTGTCAGGTGTGCATTGTAGTTGGACAAAAAACATTATATTTTTTTAACTTCAAAGATCCAGAAAAGCCAATTGAACTAGCGTTTCAAAAACGTTATGGAAAGATAGTATCTTACAAATTGTAAGTAACCCTTAAAGTAATAATGTTTCTCTGGAGTTATTGTATTGGTCAGTTGCAACATCAACAACAAAAAAATAGCACAGTGTAGCAACTTAAAAACAAGTATATTTTGTTTTGGTTTTGTGAGCTGAAACCCAATCTGTCAATTTATAGCAATTTAATTCATAATTTTAAAGTGAGTTTTGAGTTTAGGTTGTTTTATTTAGTTAGATTTGGGGGGGAGTATTTTTTTTTAATAAAAGATTTGAATAATTTACAATCTAAAATGTAATATCCCTGAAAAGAGATCTGCAATTGAATTGAATCTCTCTCAGCACCTTGTCTTTTGGTAAAATTGAAGTTAATTTTTGGATAATTCTTCTGTTTTTCTGATCACATTTAATTCTAAGTTATTTTATAATTTAAGATGGTCTCACCATTATTTCTGTCAGGAGTTACAATGCCTGAGAGGTTTTTTGGGGGGGATCTATTTATTGTTTTTTTCAGATATGGTGAAAATTACATCATGATTGGTTTTTCGCTGGGCTATTTTGTGGTGATTTCAACGCAAGTTCAAGAGATTGGCCATGAGATCTTCCAAGCTTCTGATCATAAAGATTCCTTGGCCGGTATTGCAATCACTGAATCATTAAACAAAGCTGCATCATGTGGAGATAACTGGTGAGGCCAATATTTCCATGTAAGGTCACTTCAATAACAAAAGCACTCTTGTTAAAAAAAATAACCAGAATTTTTTTAACTCTGTGAGAAGACTTGCCCTTAATATGTTCAAATTTTACACATGCAAAATTCACAGGAAGCCAACACATCAACCAATGCTTGATCTTTTTTAAGAATGGAAAGAGTTCTTGAGACCCAAATTGTTAATATCCAAACGAAAGACTGCCTGCATGACTGTATATGTTTTCCACCATTTAAAGGGGTTTAGCTGTGAGAGGTTTTTTTTATTCAATATTACCAATTCAATTTTGAAAGCAGCTCTCAATAAATTCTGTGTTTACATAACTGATGTTATGCAATTAATTCTTAAAGTGAGACTACTGAAGAAATCAATTTTCTTTTTATTGTAGCGTCAAGATTCATAACTTGTCAGATCTGACGGAAATGTGTGCAATCATAAACTTAGAGGATGAAAATAAAGGTTTGACAGCTTCCCGATTTGATAGCTTGCCAAATTAATTGTGTTGGATTAAACAAGATTGATTTTCAATACCTTTGGAGTCATTGGAGGACTGGGGAGGAGCAGTATCAAATATGACCTCACATATTTCATCCTGCCATTTGGTTCAGTTTTCAATTAATAACAAATCTTAGACGGCCCTTAACACTGAAATAAATCAAAAAGAAAAAAAAAGATAGTTTGCTTAAGCTATAGCATCCCCCAAGTCAGGATCTTTAGAAAGTTGGGAATTTTAATGTCTTCTCCTCTGTATGTGAAGGGAAGAGGGGAGCACACAAGCCAAAGTATCAGTGCAAATTACTAGATCAGCAGAGCTCAGGAATTCCAGGAGCCTTCCTTACCTTTGCACCGTAATTAAGATCTTAAAAAGAAGGTCTATTTCTGTTGAATAAGAAGCAATAACCAAACACATACCTTAGGCCCAAACTACCTGCAGGACCACCTTTTTCTGTGCAGTCCATCCTGCAGGATTCCCATTTTTGCAAATCCCACCAAGTGATTTTTTTTTTAAGGTTGGGATCCTTAGTATGAAATAAATGGCTGTTGAGGTTGAGATTAAGTTCCCTCCTCATGACTGTTTTGGCAGAGGGATTAAACCTACCTTTCTACTGTGTCCTTTTAGAGTTTCAGATATTTTTTTATATTCAGTTTTTTTGTTAGTTTTATCAATGTGTTTTTGTAAAACCTGTTGTGGATATGTATACACTTATAAGTAAGTAAATCAAACACACTTATGATAAAAGTTATTTCTTAAAACTCTTTTCTAATCTGCCAGTCATTGGATGAGTTTGAATTACAACATCCAGTCTAACTTGTATGGTGTGGCAGAAGCAGCTCTCAAAAATACAGGGGTTTGAAAATCTACTTTTGTGTAAGACCTTCAGTTTCGTTTTGTTCTTTTTTTGGCTGTCCAAGACAAACATAATTATTCAATGTGATATCATGACTATTTTAGGTCTAGATCAGTTGTCATGGACGGATGATGGACAATTGTTGGCGGTGTCTACTAAACGAGGATTCATCCACGTGTTCTTAACCAACCTTCCCATCCTCGGAGCCTCGTATGGCACAAGGATCGCCTACCTCACCTCCCTTCTCGAGGTCACGGTGGCCAACTACATTGAAAGTGTATGATAATTTATTCCTTTATAAAGTTTTCCGTTGGGATAAAGGCTTTGATTTAGTCTCCTCAGTCCTCAGGACAAGCCATGTTGTCTGTCTTGGCAGGAACCACCAATAAGAGTTTCTGTTGAAGTCGAACCCAACTTTGTTGCTGTTGGACCCTATCACTTGGCTGTGGGCATGAATAACCGGGCATGGTTTTATGTCCTCGGAGAGAGCAGTAAGTTTATCACCGGTTCCATTATTACTCAGGAGGCTTTCTTTGCTCAGCTTAGCAAATGTCATCTTAATTGTTTTAGGCTACGCTCTTTTGTACCTGGGGGACGGGATAGCTCAGCGGTTAAAGGCACTGAGCTTGTCAGCTGAAGAGCTGGCACCCAGGGTTCGAAATCCGTGTTCTGCACAATAGGGTGAGCTCCTGTTCCTTGCCTCATCTCCTGCCCACCTAGAAGTTCGAAAAGAATGCAAATGTGAGTAGATTAGTAGGTACCACCTCAGTGTAAAGATAACAGCCTTCCGTGTGTCTTTGGTGTATATTGTCATGCTTGATTAAATGACCACAGAAATTGTTTTCGGACAATGTTGGCTCCCTCGGGCAGGAAACAGATGAGTAGACATGACTGATAGGGAAACCTTTATTTTTACAAGTAGTCCTCACCTTATGACCACAATTGAGCCCAAAATTTATGTTGCTAAGTGAGACATTCATTAAGTGAGTTTTGCTCCATTTTATAACCTTTCTTGCTACAGTTGTTGGGTGAATCACTGCAATTGTTAAATTGGTAACATGGTTGTTAAGTGAATCTAGCTTCCCGCTTGACTTTGCTTGTCAGGTGGTTGCAAAAGGGGATCAAATGAACCTGAGACCCCGTCTTCTTCATCATAAATATGAGTCAGTTACCACATGATCAAATTTTGATTACATGGACATGTGCAGTGGCTGTAAGTGTGAAAAACGCTCATAAATCACTTTTTTCAGTGCCATTGTAACTTTAAATGGTGAGTAAGCAAACTGTTGTAATCCGAGGACTGCCTGTACTTTTGTACCAGAATTTGCGTTAAAGTAAACTAAAGTAATTTAGTGAGTAGAAAACATAAAATAGAATGAATATTCTGGAGGCTGTGACATTTCCTCCTTGATATGTTAGATAGTCTTGAGCTTCACAAATTCAATCTACTCTTATCAAAGGTTCAGAGGTATTTTCAATTGCTTTGAAATTTTTTTTAAAAAAACTATTTTTTTTTGCAGGAGTAAAAAAGCTCAAGGATATGGAATATCTGGGAACAGTAGCCAGTATATGTCTTAATTCTGATTACGCAGCTGCACTTTTTGATGGCAGAGTTCAGTTGCATATGGTAAGTATGTTAAGAAATTTGAATCACCTGTAGTTTGTATGAAGAATGAATAAACAGATCCATCTCAGCTGCATGTAGAAATCTGAGCCAGAAACTTCTGTTATATCACAGACAACAGCTGAAAAAAGCCAAATTACGTTTTCCGGTGTAATTTGTAGGAGGAGAGAAAACAAGAAGCTAAATTCACTAGAATGTGAGTTAAAATGATAGAATTGCAAGGTCAAATACATAGCTCTAATTGGTTTGGTTTGAAAAATCCAAAGGTTTTAGGACAGTTTGTGATTTTGTTAACAAAAAGAAAGGATAAGATTAAGTTGATTACTGATTTCCTTGAATTGAAATTAGGCATGAATAAAACCTGTTAAGATATTGTTATGAAACCAAAAGTTCTTCTTATTATTATTTTAGATAGAAAGTGAACCTTCAAATACTCAGGAGGAACGGGAGACTAGACTGTTCCCAGATACAGATGATAAAAGTAAAATTTTGTGCCATTCTTTAACTACTGAGTTCCTCATCTACGGTACTGATGTAAGTATGGCTCTGTTTCAGCTCTCCCATTCATTACAGCAGTGTTGCCTGTTAAGTATATTATTGCCATTTTTTGGCAGTCATAGAGTTTGTGATATTGCTAGAACCTACCTTGCATCTTGTGTAAATACAGGTAGTCCTTCACTTACAACCTTTCATTACATCACAACTGTTACAAAAGCACTGAAAACATTGACGTGATCGTTCTTCACACTTAGGACTGGTCACACAATCAAAATTTGGAGGATTGGCATCTGGTTCATATTTATGACAGTGGCAATCTCCCGGGGGGTCACGTGACCCCCTTTGTGACCTTCTGACAAGCAAAGCCAATGGGGAAGCCGGATTCATTGAACAACCGCCTTACTGCAGTGATTCACTGAAGAACTGTGGCGAGAAAGGTTGCAAAATGGGGCAACGCTCGCTTAGCAACTGTCTCACTTAGCAACAGAAAGGTTGGGCTCAATTGTGGTCATAAGTCAAGGACCACCTATAAGTACCACAAATAACACCTGATGGACCAAACTGCCTGTAACCTGCCTCTAATTTTACTGACTTAATTCGTATTCTGATAGAAAGTATCCTACTATATACACATCTTGAAGGGTATATATTTGATATTTGGTACATTTTTCAGATTAAAAGTCTTTTGCAAGTCACACACAGACAACAGATGATACATTTATAATCATATGGTCTACATTTTGATAAATTCATCTCTTACTATTATGTGTGTTTACTCTCTCTTTCTTTCCTTCTCCCTAGACTGGCCTTATTCAATATTTTTACATTGAAGACTGGCAATATGTCAATAAGTATCAGCATTCAGTTGGTGTGAAAAAAATCTTCCCAGATCCCAGTGGAACCAAATTAGTTTTTGTTGATGCCAAAAGTGATGGGTTCGTTTACTGTCCTGTAAGTCATTCCATTTCTTTGCACTTATATATTTTATTAAGTTGGTTTCTACATGTATTACACTCTTAACTTTTTTCCCCAGTCATTTCTTATGTGACTTTTACCAAATAATGTAAATTTGTTGACACTTTCCCCCTCAATGAACTATGCATCTTCTGCCTTTAAATAGAAATTACCAAACATGCCACATTGTAAGACAGATATTGACCTTTTATGAGGTCAAGATTGCAGCTGAATTTCCATGTCAAAATTATACCAAAAAAGTTTCATAATGGTTTCAATATTCCTGAAAGGCTTCAATGTTCTCCCAGTCTTCATACTTAAATAACAGTGTATTATTCTTGGTCATAATACAAAAGCTTCTTGCTATACATCTTCTATTTTCTGGTTTTGGACGTTGATCTATACAAGTAGCCCTTGACTTACAGTCATTCATTTAGCGACCATTTCAAGTTACAACAGGAGTAATAAAAGTGACTTGGGACCATTTTTCACACTTACCATTGCAGCATCCCCAAGATCATGTGATCAAAATTCAGACACTTGGCAACTGGCATGTATTTATGACGGTTTGCAGTGTGCTGGGATCTTGTGATCCCC
>JANHGC010008131.1:45212-61170 GCA_027560395.1 Boaedon fuliginosus
TGCTATCCATGTTGTAAGCCACTCAGAGTCCTTCGGGAATTGGGCGGCATAAAAATGTAATAAATAAATAAATAAATGTTGGTATCCTCAGTCTGTCGCAGATTCTGCTGGTTCAAAGTTTTTAGTAGTAAATCAGCTTTTAACTTGACTGCAGTGCATTAGGTGTTGTTGCTGTTGAAAATTTAGTGTATACCTTTTAAATGCAGGCAAATGTAATGATGTGTAACGTTTTGTTACTTGCTAACATTTTGTTAGGAACCACAGTATAACCTACTCCTCAAGTGTTTTCATTAAATTATTTGGTAAATTCTATCTTGTTGCAATAGAAATTGTAACATTAGTGGTTCCTTCACATTTTTTTGCAAATTAATCTTTATTAATGATTGGAGACTTCTGCTCATTTTGCTTGCCTTCCCAAACATTTCAAATCCCCTGCAAAAAGTCCGAGAGCATGTTTTCAGAGTTCAGGAGATGAATTTGGTGCGTGTAAGACATTGCCAGTCTCGCTTGGTGAGTGCTGCTCCATTCACAGGAAGAAAGAGTAATGTTCTTTGTGCTTCCTTCCCAATCCAGGTTCTGAGGAAACCACTAATGATGATTACCAAAGCATCGCCTTATATTTTGAGGGAGAAAAGAAGCATTTTCAGGCTGGCAAATTCTTCCTACTCTGTGGTCAATATTCCAGGGTTAGTACAACTTTAGGAAATTGGATCAAACATCAAGTTGGACAGATTGTGAGGATTCTGGAGAAAGATCCCTCAATATCTCTTTCTGTGTTTTGAGGGGAATTGGGTGGGATTCTCTTTGCACGTAGTGCTAGAAAAAAAAATCTTTAGTAATAGCAATAGTACTTAGTCTTACTGTATACATATATTGCTTCATAGTGTTTTACCACCTTGTGTAAGCCGTTTACAGAGTCAGCATTTCCCAAACAATCTGGGTCCTCATTTTAGCGAACTTGGATGGATGGAAGGCTGAGTCAACCTTGAGCTGGTCGGGATCAAACTCCTGGTTCTGGGCAGATTCACCCTGACAAAACTGCATTCTAACCACTGTGCCACTAGGCCTCTTTAATTCTTGTTTTGTCCTTAATTCTCTTTGATTCTTCTTTTATCTTTAATTCTTTGTCTTTCTGAGCCTGCTTAGAAAATTCACCAGGCATGGAAATGGGTGGGGAGAGTTAGCTATCTCAGGGTGGCAGCTTTCAGTCTGATAAATAGAAATAGGAGTCAGTAGACAACTTCCTTCTTCAGCTGTATAGATAGTCCTCGACTATAACCATTTGTTTAGTGACCATGAAAAGTTGCAACAGCACTGAAAAAAGTGGCTATGACTTCTTTTACACTTACAACTGTTGTCCCCGTGGTCACTTGATCAAAATTTGGATGCTTACTAACATGACAACTGCAGGGCTTCACTGAACAGCTGTGGCAAGCAAGGTTGTAAAATGGGGAAAACCTCACTTAACAATTGTCTCACTTAGCCACAGAAATTAGCTTAGCAGAGGAAATTTTGGACTCAATTGTGGTCATTAGTCGAGGACTACCTGTATCTCAGATGTCATCCCTTCCTTCCCTCTTAGACATACCTGTCTTATAAACGAATCACTTCAATGCCATAAGTATTTTGCCAAGTGATCAGATTGGATTTTGATGCAGATTTTAAGAATGAGAGTTGATATGATGAAATTTGAAGCAATGTATGTGACACCTTTTCACTAAATGTCTCTTTCTTGTTATATGTTAAATACAATAACAAATGGTTAACAGAGGAATTTGGAGATTATTGTAATGTTTGGGCTAACCTGTTGACTGTGTGTGTGTGTGTGTGTGTGTGTGTGTGTGTGGTGATGGGTCAGTTTGATTATCAGTTGGCATATTTGTTTATTTAATATAGTATTTTTGTTAAATTGGGGTGGAAAAGCTTCTTACCATGCAAAGGGGATGGGGAAATTTATCAGTTTTTATTTTTTTTCCTCAACATGCAGCTAAGGTAGATTCTATATATTTAATGTTAAATTTATTTGATATTTGGGTCATTTTTCCCCCTTTCTTGTACTCATTTTCTTCTTTTTTGGTGTTGTTTTTCTGTGTTGCATTTTATTCTTGTTTATAAAGCAAAACAAATTATGTGTGTGTGTGTTCTGTTTCTTTTAGTATAAAACATAACAGCATATGCGATTCTAATCTCTTGTTTTTAATTATTGTTATTCTAATTTACTATAAAAATATCACTGATCGCACAAAGTGAAGATGTGGGGGAAATAAGTTATTAGCTGTTTAATGGTATGTGGTCTTCTTTTTTTCCCCAGGCACTGAAACACTTTCTGAAAAGTCCAAACACAGATGATAATATGGCCATAGACATGGCAATCGAGACGGTAAGATAATGTCATCTAGGAAAAAAAAAATGCATGCGACCATTTTTTTTAAAACCAAAATTCAATGGCACCGCTACAGCAACATTTAACATAACATAAAGTTATATTTTACACCACTTTTTCCATTTATCTCCTGCTCTTGTTTCAGAACTGAAATTTATACTGGTTATTTTCAATATGCAATATGAACGGAAGGCTCCCTTCTGGTGCATCATTTGTAAAAAGTTCTCAGTGGCAGATTGATGCTATTTTAATTTGGCTTTATAAAAGTTGACTTTTCATGATGTCTCTCTACCTTTGTGATGTTGTTCCATCCACTTGTTTTCGGAACAGGTGGGCCAAGCGAAGGATGAAGCCCTGACCGACCAGCTCATAAATTACCTCATGGGTGAGAATGATGGTATACCAAAGGTACGGACTTGCAGGCAGAACTCATCATCCTTATTTTTCCATCATACCTGCAGCACATTCAGTTTTTTCAAACCGGTTTACTGATGAGTGAAACCATTTCAACGCTCTCTAACCCTAGAGCACCAGAAGGCCTGAGCCTGCATGCCAAAATACAACACAAGGAAAATTAGCACAGGTTGAGCCATCATTGTAATATTTACAGTGCATTTCCTATATAAGTATTTGGAATGGGTGCAGTTTTATTTATTTTTAATTCTGATGGGTCATCGTTTTGTATGCAGAGTTCTAGATAGATGTTGATATTAAGAGCAAAGAGAATAATTTTTAACACAGCTGAGGATGACTGCAGCCTGTTTTGTCTGGCTGGGGAGTTCTGGAGTTGACGTCTACCAGTCTTAAAGGTGTCAGGATTGGACACCTCTGATCTAAAGACTGAACTGTGTTTTTTTAAAAAATAAATCACACCCTCTTATATACCGTACAGAAATACAGGTAGTTCTCGACCTACAACCATTCATTTAGAGACCATTCAAAGTTACAATGGCACTGAAAAATGTGATTTAGGACAGTTAGCGACTAACTGTTTTTCACAGTTACAACCTTTGAAGCATCCCCATCATCATGTGATCAAAATTCAGACACTTGGCCACTGGTTCCTACTTGTGACCATTGCTATGTCCCAAGGTCAGGTGATTCCCTTTTGCGACCTTCTGACACAAGGTCAATGCAGAAGCCAGGTTCACTTAATAACCGTGTCAGTAACTTATCAACTGCAGTGATTCACTTAACAACTGTGGCAAGAAAGATCATAAAATGGAGCAAAACTCACTTAACAAATGCCTCGCTTAGCAACAGAAATTTTGGGTTCGATTGGGGCCATAAGTCAAGGACTACCTGTAACCTTGAATTTGGTTCAACCTATGACACGATCCACAGACAAATTGCATAGTCCTCTTCCCAGTGCAGGCCTGCCAATAGTTTGAAACAAGCAACTATTTTTAAAGGCTGCATTGTGTTATCTTACTTAATCCTAGTCATTGTAACTTTCCCCCCTCTGCCAGTTGTTTTGTTTTCTTACCCAAACCTCATTTTGTTTTTCCAATTGCGATACTGTAACCTCTGTAGTCTGTTTCTGTGAGTATTTTTATTTTAATTATTCTAAGTCATGATAGTTGTTACTTCGTGTTTGAAAGAAGTTTTAATGCCGCATCCCTTTGCCTGTGTGTTGTAGACCCACTGCGTTCCTTCCTTCCAAAGGTCTACCCTCATTTGACACAAATGGTAGGCAAAGGTCTGAATCCAAAGCCTGATGCTTTTTAAAGGGGCTTTATTAAGCTGGAACTGGGCTATTGTCAGTAGTTTTCAAAGCAATATTTTTTTTAGATCATGGTTAGTTCAGTTAGCTAGATAGAGACTAAGGGAGAGGAACTTAACAGAAATACGCAAGAACCAGTGCTTAGTAAAACAGTTTAGTTCAGTTTATTGATTAGCCCATAGGCCATATCAAAGTACAGAATTCCAAGTGCAAATTATCAATAAAAACTTATAAAAACAATTTAAAATGAAATTGGAATAAAGTGCAATAATTTGATATATTGATAAATAGGACAAAATTATATTTCAGTATCACCCCTACAATCTATCCCAATCAATCCCACATATGCCAATTTCAGCCAAACCATTTTACTCAAGTCCTGGGCTGCATTAAAAGTTGTTTTCAAATTCTGGTTGCATATAAGGCATGTCATTTTATATATTAATATTGTATATTAATATGTGGTTCCCAATGAGTCATTTATTTAATATAGGAACCAAGCCACCTGTCTCTCGCCCTCTTATACAAACCACAATCAAATAGTATGTGAGCCAAGTCTTCTATCTGTGCCATTCGGCAAATGCAGATATGTTCATTATATGCTATAGAATGCATATAATGATCCCTCTGACCAAAGAGGGATCAAATGTTCTTTGAAACAGTCGCAGAAACAAAGATACCGTTTGGAAGCATCACAGGGATACATGGAAGAGGAGAGGCAGAACACAATCAGACTTGCAGGATTCTGTTACAGCTCTAAATTAAATAGGGAACTCTTATCAGTGGTGGGATTCAAATTTTTTTATTACTGGTTCTATGGATGTGGCTTGGTGGGTGTGGCTATGCAGTCATGTGACTGGGTAGACTGCTGCACCCCCCCTCGTGCCCTGTTTTTTGCCTAGAAAGCCACCCTGAAGCCTCCTGGTAGCCAAATGGAGGGGGGGGTGCTGTACCCCCTGTGAAGCGTCCTGGCAGCCAAATAGGGCACATGGAGACTCCTGGAAGTGGAGGGGTGGGGCCAATCCGAGGCGGTATTTGCCAGTTCTCCAAACCAATCAAAATTATCGCTACCGGTTCTTCTGAGCCTGTCAGAACTGGCTGAATCCCACCTCTGAACACTATCCTTGTGAAGTAGGACCACAAAAACATTTAGATCAACTATTCAAATAAGACTTGAAATGAGAGCAGCTGATGATGTTACCTAGTTTGGCAATGACACGTCTGCAAGAAAACCACCAAGCTCAGAGAGCACTAAGGAGCCCTCGAATATTTTTAAAAATTTATGATGTTTACTTTCTGGCAGATTGCAGAACCACATGTCGTGGCTGCTCTATGCTCAGATTGTATAGCCATCAATGGATTTGAAAAGGTAACTGCGTCCTAAAAACGTTGTATGGCACCATTGCTCACTGCGCACTTAGTCAGAACAAATGCAAGCAATTTATTGTGTGAAGCCTTCTGAAAATCCAGCTGTGGATAGCTGGAATTTGGCATACTCTGAGATGCAACTCTCTCGTTTTGTTCTAACGAAGGAAGCCAAATATCTCTTTCGACTCTACATGGCATTAAAGCAATACCGGGAAGCTGCTCGGACAGCGATCATCATCGCTCGAGAAGAACAGTGCGCAGGTAAGGCCCTTTGGGTGGTTCATTTCTGGACAGCAGATCTGACCAATATGACACAGAAGGCCATGCATGAAAGAAAAGGGCCACTGGGACATCGTCTTTCCACCGTTAAAATGCATTAAAGGTGGAGTTTATTTTTCAGTGTTTTCTCAGTGCTGGCTGTGTTTTCCCTTGCTTTTATTCAAGGCCAGGGGTGTCCAACCTTGGCAACTTTAAGACCTGTGAACTTCAACTCCCAGAATTCCTCAGCCAGCATGGCTGCTTGGGGAATTCTGGGAAACGAAGTCCACAGATCATAAAAGTTGCCACCCCTGCTGGAAAAGGTATAACCACATTTTGTATGACAGCATTGCTCTGGCTTAAACCAAATAGTTTAACCTCATAAATGCTCAGCAGATCTCATTTGGAGAGTAACATAACTTGTAAGCCGCCTTGAGTTCCCCTTGACCGGGGAAGAGAGGCGGGGTATAAATTTAATAAATTAAATTAAATTAAATTAAATTAGAAGATGAATCTATTTTTTTGACTATTAAATTTTCACATACTGTGGGCATCCCACAAACCATAAAATTTAAGCTGATTTTTCTCCTTCATTGCTGGAATTTAATGTTTTAGACTGAAGCACCCAGCTTAAAGTGAATTTGACAATAAGGTATTATGGTTGTAATAACTGGGGAAGAGTGGCGGGGTATAAATCTAATAAATAATAATAATAATAATAATAATAATAATAATATCTTTGACAAATCAGTAACTAAAATTTAATACTTAGCTTGATGTGAAAGTGTTTGAGAAGAGCCTAACTATTTTACTGAAATTTAATTGCTGTGTTGGTTTTCTTTCTTTCTTTCTTTTGGTTTCGTTTTTCTTTTAAAAAGGGCATTATCGAAAAGCCCACGATGTTCTCTTCAGTATGTATTTAGAATTAAAAGTACAGAAAATTAAAATACCCTCTGAGATGGCTACAAACCTGATGATTCTACACAGTTACATTTTAGTAAAGGTAACTACTTTTATTATGTATGAAAATCACTATAAAATTCTGTAAAATAGCCACGAAGCTCAACAAATCCTTTAATGATCATCTGCTTTTTTCCTTGTTTACTTTGGATGGCTCCTAAATATTACAAATAATGCTTAACTCACATGTATATTTCAGATTCATGTTAAACGTGGGGACCACATGAAAGGAGCACGCATGCTCATTCGTGTTGCTAACAATATCAGCAAGTTTCCGTCTCGTAAGTGTTATCCAAACTGAAAATCTGTCTCTTTTGAGGGATTCAGGGATATTTTCTTCATTAAGCAGGGCAGCTTTTATTAAAATTGTTGTGTTAAACTGGTAAATATGATTCCTATTCTGTCATACTCATTTAATTTCTTTGATAACGTGATCTATATCGTCTTAATTCTTCTCTCTGTTTTTATTTTATTTTGGAAGTGTAACAATTTACAATATAGGTAAAGGAGTTTTTTTCAAGTTATCTAGACTTTGCTTAAAATTTAATTGTTGCCTGCATCATTTAGAGATGGCTGAACAGGACTTGCATTAATAAATTGATTGGTGATTGGAAATTCTTCCAATGTGCATTACTGATATAGTTGTCTTCAACATTGTTGCTGTTGTGTTATCTCTTTGGCTATCATCTTTAGATGGTCTCTCATTCTTCAAAATTCTGGGAGGTTAAATTTTATCAGCAGCAACTCCATGAAATCCAGTCAGTTTTGACTCCCAATTGACAATGAGCAGCTAAACTGTGAAAGATCTTTGCAGGGTGATGTCTGTTGTTTGACTTTCAGATATTGTGCCCATCCTGACCTCAACGGTAATTGAATGTCACCGAGCAGGACTGAAAAAATCAGCCTTTGCTTTTGCTGCCATGCTGATGAGACCAGAATATCGGAATAAAATTGACCCGAAATACAAAAGGAGAATTGAAACACTCGTCCGGTGAGCTTATGGTTATTCTGTCCAACCAAGGTTTGGGGATGCATTGGTGCATAACAGGACTCATAAGACAATGTCTATGCTGCTTTAGTCTGTCATCCTGTGACACAGGTAGTCTTCAATTTACAGCCACAATTGAGGCCAGATTTTCTGTTGCTAAGTGAGACATTTGTTAAGCGAATTTTTGCCCCATGTTATGACCTTTCTTGTCACAGTTGTTAAGTGAATCATGACAGTTGTCCCAAAGGAGCTTTTTTCAAGAAGCAAAACTGGGCTTTCTTGTTTTTTCTTTGAAGATGTTTCGCTTCTCATAGAAGAAGCTTCTTCAGCTTCTTGGGTTGTAGATCAGTTGGAATAAATCAGTGGCGAATTAGCAGAAAAATGCCATGAACATGTACCACCAAGTCAAGTGCACCTTGAGGTTTACTGTATCTTATAAGTCAACAATGAGATTGCTCCCAGACCAATCAGCAGAGCATGATGTTTCATCACATTCCTATGTGGGCTTATTGAGTCTGAAAGAAATTGGATTTATTTTAGCTAGCAAAATATCCAGCAAGGAAATAACCCCTCCCGACAATCAATAGCAGTAGCAATAGCACTTAGACTTATATACCGCTTCACAGTGCTTTACCGTGAAGTTACTACTCTTACTACTCTAAGCAGTTTACAGAGTCAGCATAATTGCTCCCAACAATCTGGATCCTCATTTTACCGACCTCAGAAGGGTGGAAGGCTGAGTCAACCTTGGTTAGGATTGAACTCCTGGCAGTGGGCAGAATTTGCCTTCATACCGCACTCTAACCACTGTGCCACCACAGAAGAGAGGGAGGGAGGATGGGAGGGAGGAAGGACAATAGCGCTTAGATTTATATACCGCTTCACCTTGTGTTACAGCCCTAAGCGGTTTACAGAGTCAGCTTCTTGCCCCCAACAATCTGGGTCATTTTACCGACCTTGGAAAGATGGAAAGCTGAGTCAACCTTGAGCTGGTGAGACTCGAACTGCCAAAGTGTTGACAGCCAGCAGTCAGCAGAATTAGCTGCAATACTGCATCCTAACCACTCTGCCACCACGGCTCTAATCAAATTGAAAATAGATCGGAGGGCCAAGAACATTAACGAAAATGCTTGCAACGTGACTACCGGAGCACAAAATATAATTTTTAGGCAAGGAAAGCAACTGAGAAGTAAAAAATTGATCTCAATGGGCTTCTTATTTTGCCATCAGGCGGCCGGACACATCCGAAGGGGAAGGGGAAGAACCAACCACGCCGTGCCCGTATTGTGACTTCATGCTCCCCGAATGTGAACTTCTATGCCCAGGCTGTAAGAACAACCTCCCATATTGCATTGCGACGGTGAGTACATGACGAGCAACTCCAAGGACTCGGATTTTCCCGTCTTTCAGCTCCTAAGGTTGAGCCACTTTGCAAAGCCCCAGGGTCCCCTTGAAATATACAGGCAGTCTTCAACGACCGCAACCGAGCCCAAAATTTCTGTTGCTAAGTGAGACATTTGCCAAGTGAATTTGGCCCCATTTTACAACTTTTTTTTTTTTTGCCACATTTGTTAAGTGAATCACTGCAATCATTAAATTGGTAACATGGTGGTTAAGGGAATCCGGCTTCCCCAATGGCTTTACTTGTCAGAAGGTTGCAAAAGGGGATCACGTGACCCCGGGGACACTGCAACCGACATAAATATGACCCAGTTGGCAAGCATACAGATGTAAATCATGTGACCACGGGGATGGAGCAACGGTCATAAAGTGTGAAAAATTATTCATAAGCCAGGTTTTTCAATGCTGTTACAACTTAATTGTTGTAAGTCGAGGACTACCTGTAATTACTTCCAAGCAACGCACTTAACTGTGGCTGTTATGGCCCTTTCCACTGAATGTGTCACCCCCTTGTAACTCTTTCCAGGGACGACATATGGTCAGAGATGACTGGGCTCTGTGCCCCCGTTGTGAGTTCCCGGCGCTCTGTTCAGAGTTCAAAAAGTGAGTTGTGATCTTTTTCATTCTCTGATAACTTGTACGCCAAGAACGTTTTCCATTGCGTCAACCTGCCACAAAATTTAGATTTCTACCCAGTCAAAATCAACCCCGCTAATTTTGTCTGGCTGTTGACTAACTGCATTCTCCTTTTCACATACTTTTAATCACTTTCATCTTCCCAAATCATTTATTTCAGCCAACAGCAGCCAAAGAAAAGCTTGTTGCTATGTTTGTGTTTGCAGAACCAATTTTTGCCAGAAGCCCCATTGGTTGCATTAAGACTGATCGAACACCATATATCCGTGTTTGAGCTTTTATTTATTATGTGATGATGGATTAGGCTCGCATAATAAAATGATTTCCAATTAGGAAATATCACTCTGATTTTAAACCAATTTGCACAGGCAAATCATGTAATCCTTTTACTATTTGCTGAATATTATTTTCCTTGAGTATCTGGAATAAAGTCTGCTACCTGCAGAGAGGTGATACTTTTAGAAATATTGTTCATTGGCAGATAAATTCAAGTGCAGAAAAAACTTCTCTCCCTAAAACTAACACCTGCCTCCATTTAAGATGTGCAAATCTTTGCTATGTTTTTCACAAATAGCATAAAAATCAGAAATAAACCTAGAGTTTGCTTTATGTGTGTCTGTACCTACACACATTGACACACACACAGAGGTGTCTGATCTTGTCTATGAATCTGTCAGGACATTTCTAATGTTTGACAGTACATTGACAGTACATTACCAAAATATTGTACGGCATGCCAAAATATGGCAAGGTATGTCAAATTAGTGACTCAGTATATTACATTTTTCATTTCTTTTGACTTTCTGCCAGTCCTCTCTCTGTATTTGGAAAATGTCTAGTTTGTTGAAACATGGACATATTAATACCCGTGTTTCCCTGAAAATAAGACTAGGTCTTATATTAATTTTTGCAACGAAAGATGCATTAGGGCTTATTTTCCAGTTAGACCTTATTTTCGGGGAAATACAGTACTAAAGCCGTCCGTCTGGTTGAGTCTTCACATGGGGCTTATTTTGGGGGCAGGGCTTATATATTATGAGCATCCTGAAGAGCAAACCCAAAGGCGCCAGTATAATAATTTGCAACCTGCATGGATGATACTCATTGTGGGAGGTAGTGAAAATATATTCTTTCAACAGTTTGTTGCAGAGCGAAGGCGCATGTCCCATGTGCTCGGAAAAAGTCGATGCATCCAGCCTAAGCAGAACAGCTGATTGCACACCGTACCTGAAGCCAGAAGTAGAGCAATAATTTCAATCAAGTTAAGTGGCTCAATCTTAGTTTTCATGTTTAGAACTCAGAATATTAAAGAACATTCATTTGTTTGTATCTAAAACAGTAACTGGCCTGTTCTCTCGTGTGCACTCATCTCTCTACACGTACCCCCAAGTATTTTGCTTCTTCCACACAACGAAGCTTCTACCGCTTGCTTTCCACAATGCGTTGTGTATGTGGAAGGACGTGGGTCATGTGTGCTGGGCCTTCTTCCGCTGATACCGATTCTGCCCACTGATTTTTCTCTGCTTGACGTCTGCAAAAGGATCCCCTTGTGTCAATACATTGGTAGTCCCTTAAATCTGAACCCCGTACACTTACTGTGCAGCTCCAAAGTGAAGAGTGAAGATGAGACATCAGGGCGTGACCGAGGGCACCGGCTCCCCACTCTACAAGGATGCGCTGTACAGTTGAAGAATGAGCACAGACAGCTCCTCTCGGATCGCTCTCCCTGGGTTCTAAATTGGAGCAATCCGAGTTTAATCAACCAAGCGGACCCTTAGCGAAATGGTGCGGCTCAAGATGCCGCACAAATTACTTCACGTAAACGACTTACGATCATAATGGAGCTTCAAATTTCTGTTGCTCAGTGAGACATTTGTTAAGTGAGTTTTGCCCCATTTTGACACCTTTCTTGCCGCGGTTGTTAAGTTGAATCACTGCAGTTGATAGGTTTGTAACTTGGTTAAGTGAATCTGAACACACACACACACACACACACATACACGTTGACTCTGCTGGTCAGGTCACCGAATTCAGTCAATTGTGTAAGCGACTGCTAGGGATCAGCTTCCAAGCAGACATGTAAGAAAAGTTCCATTAACGTGCAATGCATTTAAAAAAAATAACTAGTTAAAAATATGAAACTAGTTTTATTGCAACTTTTACACGGTGCTGCACTTTCATATACAAAAACGAATAACTGATTAGGGTTTGTTCATTATATGTTATATACATGGGTAGCAACATAATGAGCATTTCTAAAAAAAAAAAAAAAGCTTTGTGAAGGGAAGCACTAGCAGCTTGGACTCTTTTTCTCCCAGAGAGCTGAGCCTCTTTCTGTATTTACAGGAATCAAACAATATAAATTCTGTTTGCCTCTTTTTCTGCAAAAAGATATATATATATGTATTTGCCATTGCTGTGCAGTGCTAACAAGGCAACTGGTGCAGAGCTTGCCCACCATTTACTGTGCCCACAGTCGAACAGTAAGCTTGCATAGACAATTTATTTAGCTTTTTTTCTTCGATTTTCCTTTTTTCCTTTCTTCCTTTCTTTCTGCCTTTGGTGGCTTGGCTGGTTTGGTCTTTTTCTGTCAAAAAGAAGAAAACATTTTTAAAAACATGCAAACTGAATCACAGTGCCTCTAGCTAACTCACTAATTCACTTTTCGGTTGCAAACTCTTCCACACATTTACCAAAACAAACCAAAAGGACACCTTAATATACATCTTAACTTTTCCAAACAACTAGCAAATCACAGGGCATGGAAGTAAAATGCAAGCAAAAAATGAGGGGGAGAAGACAACAGTACAAACAAACAAAAAAAAAAAGGGGGGGGGGAATAAACCATGACTAATCTAGAACCCAAAACCTATTCAAAAACATTGCACAGATCGGTCTTTAAGTCAACCGTAAAAATATTCTATGCTATGACGGCTGGAACTTTGAGGAATGGTCGCAAGGCCCATTTGTTCATCACGGTTTTAGGTTCAGACATGTCTCTGAACACGTCATTCACTGAGGACCACCTGTGAAGTTGCATATTTAAATGCGCTGCCGAAGGGAGCGGTACCTTAATCATTGCATCGCTCTCCAAGCTCCCTTGCTCGGTCTCGGCTTCGTTCGATTCCAGTTCTTCACTCATTTCCGCATCCACTGAGCTCGCTCGCTTCGACTTCGGCACAAGTTGCAGGGAGTAGGGCGTAAGATGTGCAACTTTATTATAGGCGCGCGTGAACGCCGATTTAACCTGTTGAAGCCAAACCAAGGAAGACTTGTAAGCATAAGATCTCATTTTTGGTTCAGCAATTATTGACGAGGTGCAAATTGCATTACACTGACTCCTTGTTTAGCAATTACCTCACAGCAGCCATTTGCAAATACCACAGGAATAAGTTCATTTCCTGACTAATGTCCACATTTACCAGCACATGTTTTTGCACAATGCACACTGGAGTGAGAATAATACTGAGGTAGAGGGTGCGGGGAATTTTATCTGAATGAGACAGGAACAACCAGGGACATTCCCAACAAAATAAAGTGTGTGTGTGTGTGTGTGTGTGTGTTCAATGAGTCTATGAGAAACTCTGCAAATATCTTGCAAATTATCTGAAATTTCTCTATGGAAAGTTTACTAGCACTAGGTATATGCTGACAAAATATGACATTTTCAACCTCTGCCAGTAACAGGCAAATGAGAGAGAATGGCACAAGTAAAGGAGACCAATAAGCTTAAAATATTCCACAAAGGACACAAGCTGAGGGAGCTCTTAAGATTATTTCCTAAAGTACGGGAAACTGGGGAGGGAGGGGGTTTTAATACACGGGAAGCGGAGTGCCTAGCCTGGTGTTTTCTGAACAACCAAAAAAAAAAAGCTGAATTTTTCAGACAGGATGCAGAAAAGAAATCTCATGAAAAGAGAATAAGAACTTCAAGTCAAAACAAAGATTTCCAAGACCCTCAATCAGCTCCTCTCGTGATACGGCTATGCCATACAGCCAAAAAATACCCCCCAAAGTTAACCAATTTCACCTTTTTGTGGTTGCTTACCTGCAAGAGCCACCTTTCCTGAATACTACATCAAAGAATCGCCATTTAACACCTGCCTAATTCCACTACCAAAGCAGCGGATTGGAAAATCAATGAAACCCACATTCTGCTTAGATGAACAAGTTCAGCATTCTCTTTTACAAGCAGGTGTTTGTATTATTCTGGTGACTAAGAGATGTAACACGCAAGACATTCTAAGTGGCAGAAAGATCACACTTTTTTCTGCGTCTCTGGCAATTAACCACAAATGTGAATTGCCACGATCGCCTGGCTTTCAAGATCGCTGTGTGTTTAATTGACTGTATCCCTTAGGGGCTGGCTATGTATTTTGAAGTTGATTACTGGTCTTTCTCAAAGCTCCTCTTTCAAGAAGTCAGCCGAATGCATCTACAGGCAGGAATAACTGATCACTTGCCTTGGAATCCAATTTGGAAAACGGGCTGGGCTTGCCTGCCCAACTGGTGACCTCCATGAGATTTTCAACATCTTCCTTCAACAAGCAGTAAGAATCCATGAAGGCGACAGCATCTTGGACGCCTTCTGACCCTTGGCAAGCCAACGGTCTGACCACTGCATCTCGGAGATAGGACAGATAGTCCAGATTTACGGCTCTCTTACTCGCATGCGTTCTGTGGGGAAGGAGGAATATATTTTAGACGGAAGCTGGAATGCGCCAAGACTTTGCCGTAAGCCCCGTCTGACTCCAACTCTGGAGAACATACAATAAAACTCATAAAATAAGAAAGGACTGCAACCACTACGAAATGAGAAAGAAATGGCCAGAAAGGATGGTAGATCCGGCGAACCACAGCCGCGCATAATCTGAACCACCTTAACACAAGGCCCGGAAGAACAACCTGGTCTTTAAGGCCTTCTGGAATGCCAGGACGGTGGGATCTGCAGGAATCTTGGAGGATCACTGGGGAGAAGGCATGCTTCCGCGTGCCCAACAGAAGAAATGGTTTAATTGAAGGGATCCAGAACGCAGGAATTCTGTGGGATTGAATCCGATGGGAGATAGGTGGGCCCCCCAAAGAACCAGAGGCCTAGGCTATGTAGGGCTTCCAGGGTTAGAACCAGCACCCTGAATTGCACCTACAAGCATGAAAGCAAAGGTGACACAAGGGCCTACCGAGGCGTGCACTTCAACTCTCCACTGCACTCTGGACCACTTGAGTTCCCATGTGGGCTTGAGGGACAGCACCACGTCCAGGCCATTGCAAGCATGAAGCCACGAAGGGCTTCGGATTGAGTGATTGAAGGGCTTCTGGAGCTAGGAAAGAGACTCCTGGTCTCCCAGCTCCTGCTTGAGGATCAGGTGACGGCTCTGGCCAGGAACACCTTTGCAATGGGGCAAAACTCACTTAACAACTGTCTCGCTTAGCAATGGAAATTTTGGGATCAATTGTAGCCGTACGTCGAGGACTGCCTGTATTACCTGAGACTCATATGCATAGAAAGCTCCTGTATGATGCGGTCGTGTTTTCCAGTGGATGAAAATTTGCCCAACCAACTCGGAAAACTTGGGAATTCTTGCAAATAGCCTCTCATCAGCTCCCCAGGCAGGACACTCGAATAAATGGCCTGAAAAGGAAGGAAACGGTTGTAGCACTTTCTCTGTTTTTGATAAAACATAGCTGAGGAGGCAGAGCGAAGGACCACGAGCAATTAAGCAAAAGGTTTAAAGCTGAAATTAATAATTCAGAATTATTCTATTTTCTCTTCTTTCCTTTTTTAAATTAATAGAAAGGGACATTCTTCTAAAAGCATTATTCCGGAACACAACAGATCTGTAAAGATCACTAGATTTCTGTACTTGTCAAATCTAGCGTTTATTTCATCTGCAGCTCTGATTTATAGCATCTTATCCATAGGAATGCTCTAGAACAGGGGTGTCAAACTCAAGACCCACGGGGCAAATCCGGCCCACGATGTGGACTGTCCTGGAAAATGTAAGGGGCCGGCCCTCGTCGCTTCGGCCCGGCCTACCCATTGCGAAGAGGAAACATGCCAGCAGTTTGGGGAGTGGCAGTAAAAATAAAATTGATAATGTGCCATCAAGACATTGTCAACTCCTCCTAACCGCATAGCTAAATCCCTTGGGCTTTGCAGAGAAAAATAATGAATAATGAAAAAATAATACTCGGAGCTGGATTTTAAGATGACCACATGATTATTTTTTGCAAGAAACAA
>JANHGC010008131.1:77808-88587 GCA_027560395.1 Boaedon fuliginosus
CATCTGAGTGCTATTGCTATCTATGTTGTAAACCGCCCAGAGTCCTTCGGGAATTGGGCGGTATAAAAATGTAATAAGTAAATAAATAAATAAATCTAGACTAGAATTCACAGTCTCCCAGTTCCTAGCCTCCTGTCTTGACAGTCTCTCCAAAATAATTGTATTAAACTAGGATTAGTTATATTAATAAATCTTGGGAAGAAGCCAAGGTCATCTTTTGCCATGTAGAGAGGCACCTGAAGTCCTTTGGGCTGGGTGAGCTGAAGTGCAGAAGAGCTGGGGGAGGTCTTAAAAAGACAAAAGTGCTACAACAGTCTATAAATATCTCACATACACACACTCCAAACACTTGGCTTCGTACTGTGCTGAACTGTGGTCCTGAAAGCTGTTAGTCCTCAACTTACGACCACAACAGAGCCCAGAATTTGCATTGCTAAGCGAGAGATTTGTTAAATGGGATTTTGCCCCATTTCATTACCTATCTTGTCACAGTTGTTAAATGAATCACTGCAGTGGTTAAGTTAGGAACATGGTTGTTAGGCGAATATGGCTTTCCCCGTTGGCTTTGCTTGTCAGAAGGTCGCCAAAGGGGATCACATGACCCCAGGACACTACAATCATCATAAATATGAGTCAGTTTCCAAGCATCCAAATTTTGATCACTTGACTGTGGGGATGGTACAACGGTCATAAGTGTGAAAACTGGTCCTAAATCACTTTTTTCAATGCCGTTGCAACTTTGAACAGTGGCTAAATGAATAGCTGTAAGTCGAGGACTCCCTGTATCACTATGTATAGCTATCTTGCACACAAACACACTCTTCATGACTTTGCGCTGTGTTGACCCACAGCATGGTGAGATCCAGTTGCCATTCAAGATATTTATAAAAGGTACTCATTAACCTAATTTGCAACATAAAACAGGAACTGGAGCAGATCCAGTTCTTCTACATTCAAAAGAGAGGAGATAAGAACATTATAATTAACACTGATAAAGCAGAAAAACTGATTTATGGTTCTATTTGGAAAGTTTGCAATTCAATTCCTTGAATGGCTGGGAGGGAGGAAGAGAGAAAGATTATTTCTGCTTTTGTATCTCTTAAGCTGCAGATGATATGAAATATCTCCGTCTCAGAGCCCAAAGATTTTCTAACAAGGGAACTCCCACAACATAGTAAGCCCTATTATGCTTAACCACAATAGTAGAGCAGCTCAAAAGGTAAGAGTGGAAGGCTGCCTGTTCAATCAGAATAGAGTTGGACAGTAGGCACGCTGGAAAACACGTCCTTGTGGGAAACAATTGTATATTTCTATTCCAGGATAACATATTTCTCTTTTTTGTAAAGGATAGAACATATATATGTTGATAAAATCTATGACAGACATTTTAACACACATTCTTACACCTCAACTTTAGCAGAGACCCATCTTTCTGGAATTAATTTTCCAGAGTAATAAACAAACGAAGTTGTGACTTACCTGTTTATAGTTTTAGTTTGTAATTTGTGGAGTTGTTTCCTGAAATTTCCTGTTGTTTTTAATGTTATACATTGCCCAGATTCTTCATGTCAGGCAGCTTTTTATGTATTTTTATTACTTTATATTTATTTTTATTTATTTTTAATTTATTACTTTTTATTTATTACTTTATAATATAACTCAAGGTGATGAATGCACACAGTGCTCTTTCCTCTCCTATTTTCCCCACAACAACCCAGCGAGCTGGGTCAGGCTAAAAATGAGTAACTGGCCCAAAGTCACCCAAATGACTTTCGTGGCTATGCAGAATTAGAACTCACATTCTTCTGGTTTTTAAGCCAGGCACTTTAGCCACCAAACTGGCTCTAGCATATATTTGACAAATAAATAAATGTATATTGTAAAAAACAATAATATCACTTACAAATTAGAGAAAATGTTCAAGGATTTGCACGATGTCAGATTTAAAAGACCAATTTTTCTGCTTCGTCTGAAGACCAGAGGGAAAAAATGAAGAACGACTTGTTTTGGGGTGCATGCATACGTACATTCAAGCTAATTTAAAGCATCCTGGCGATACCAAAAACCCATCTGCTTTTGTGTAGATGTTGCCAAGGCCACAAACATTTACAACATCCAGAGATACGAACAGCTGCTGACAAAAACTCGTACATTATGAACCTCAAGAGCTGAAGAGGTGGTTTTTTTAATTGTTGTTATCCATTGCAGCTTTCGCTCTGCCCTTTTCTCCGGCTGAGCGTAGGTTAAAAAGTGGCATCTGATTCCTGACTTGAGGCCATTGTGTCTCAAATACAATTACTTTCTATTCCCTTTAAATATAATCGAATCAACAGTTAGCATCCTCTGACAAGCTGAAGCTCTGATTCACAGCTTCAGAAGCAGCTATAAATTGGGAAGCGTTCAGGATCAGATACCCCACCAGCGTTCCCCAGCGGCCATAAGAAGCAGAGCAAACAGAGATTGCCTTGCCTCCCATGACTGATCCTAAGTCCTGTAGTTCAGGCTAATTATTAACAGGGCTTCTGGAATCACAAGCTTTTTGTACTGAAGCTTTGATAAGACACTCCAGGGACCAGGAGCGAACGAGACAAGGTATGCGGCAGGAATCAATTTTTGGCAGCCTCTAAACAGAAATGTGACTTTTAGCATCTGCTCCACAGGTATAGAATGGCTGGCTGGCATCCGAAGGGTCCTGTAGGTTTATGGGTTTTAGTTTTCATACAGTCCGTTTCCGGATTTCGCAGGGACGGAATTTCTGTGTGGGAAAAGGATCTCCACTTAAGTCCTGTGAACGAAACTCGGCTGTTTCTGCATGATACATTCCCTCCCAATTTCCTCTGGGGAGTGGGAACCAGTGCATTTCAGGTGGAGGGGGGTCAGCAGACAGATGGGAAAGGTTCCTCCATATGGGACCACTTCCTCCATTCAAACTTCCGGCACGCTTACAGGACAGAGGACTGGGGTGACAGCTACGCGTTTCTGGAAAAAGATTTAAGTGCTCTGAGTTTTTTGAGGGTTTCTTCGTACCACTTTTCCATTTCATGGCCAAGGCTCTTTCCTACTGGGATGGTGACAACGGTCAATGAGAAAGGACTTAGCTACTACAACCGTCTCCTAGATGCTCTCATCCACAGAGGTATTGAGCCTGTCGTCACGCTCTACCACTGGGACTTGCCCTGGGATTTGCACGTAAGATACGGAGGCTGGGAAAACGACTCCCTCGTGGACATTTTCAACGATTACGCCACTTTTTGCTTCCAAGCCTTCGGAGATCGTGTGAAGTACTGGATTACAATGCACAACCCTTATCTCATTGCTTGGCATGGATACGGCACAGGGCTTCATGCACCCGGAGAGAGGCGTGAAGGTGCCGCCTACGTGGTAGGACATAACCTGATCAAGGTATGGTAGGGAGAGATTTTATCATAAGCAAGAAAGTTGCAGCAAATCATAGCAGAAAAGGAAGGTATAAGAGTGAAAGAGGATGGTGGGAAGAGGACAAATAATGCTTCTATGCCGTCTTTGCTCATGAAATGTATTTCTTGCAATAATTTCTCTACATTGGAGAAAATAAATCTGCTTTCTTGGCTGGTCTAATTGCACCATCAATTTTAGCAGAAAGCCAAGCAGATCATGAATTTCAACAGTACTATATTAGAGTTGGAATTCATCCCTTGACAAATCTTGTTTGTCTACTAAAAAGCTTTCTTTTGAATTGTGCTTCCTTAACCTGAGAACCTCTAGAAATGTTGAGACGAGCCCCTCAAAACTTATCTGATTGCTCTAGAATTCAAGCTAAAGGAAGGAATCATAAATAAAAAGTTCTGGGTTGGTAACATCTCATTCCAGATTATGGCAGCTCTGCTGATCTCTCATACTTTTTGTTTCAAGATAAACATGTCAATATTTAAGAACGTCAATATGACATCAAGCTTGTTCTTCCTTCAGGCATTTCTTTCATCTTGGAAAGAAGCAAAGATTCATTCTCACTTAAATTGTGTTCCCAAAAGTCTGTGCCTGAATTAATATTTATAAAATCAGAAAGCTAATTCAAAGATTGCATCAAACCCTGTATTGTCTGCGTTTTTTGAGATTCTTCTGCTGCCTATCAGAGTGGACATTTGGTGTCATCACACTGACAGGGCATTATACATGAACCGAAGTGCACTAATCAGGATAGTTTTAGTTATTTTCATGGTAACGTTTACTGCAGGTAATATTGCTTCCAATCCGATCTAAACTCTTTTTTGACACTTGTAATTACACTTCCCTAAGTAGCTTAGTGCCTTAGAAGAAAAAAAACAGCAATGGAGATATTGCAAATTTGTGCAATGTAATTAGATCTCCTACACGAAGCCCAATCAAAACTAGCAGATTTTAGATCCGAAAGTAGATCTTTAGGTTTGAAGGTCAAAAGCCTCATCTTTTATCTTGCATACTTCACCAACGTTAGCTGTGTGGTACAAGAATACAAATGTGTACATTTCTGGAGGGGCCCTTAATATCACAGCTGAAACGGTTATACAGGGAGTTTGTTGGTTTAGCGACTGTTCAAAGTTACAGCGGCATTGAAAAGTGACTTATGACCATTTCTCACACTTACGACTTGGATCATCCCCATGGTCACGTGATCAAAATTCAGACGCTTGGCAGCTGACTCATGACAGTCACAGTGTCCTGGGGTCAGGCGATCCCCCTTTTGCAACCTTCTGACAAGTAAAGCCAATGCAGAAGCCTGATTCACTTAACAACCGGGTTACTAACTTTTATCAACTGCAATGATTTATTTAACAAATGTGGCAAGAAAGGTTGTAAAATGAGGCAGAACTCACTTAATGACAGGAATTTTGGGCTCAGTTGTCATAAGTCAAGGACTACCTGTATTTATTTTTTCCTCACCCAAGTTTGGTAGTTTGGACTGTGGAACAAAAGTACTGCACTGATGATGTTGGAGACAGTCACACTGATAAAACTGGGAGAGTCTTGACGTCTAAAACACGGTCATTTCGTTCTCTTTTAGCCTTTAAATCACCTTTTGAAAAAACAACATGCAAGATTTAAAAAGCCAGCCTCTCAGTTTAGAGACCCATTTTTCTCGCATACTGATGTGAAGGATTAAAAAAATTACCTGTTGTCCAGGTGATGGAAAATTCCAGGAACAGTCCCTAAAAATATATTCAACATGAGAAAGAATGGAACAGCTGCCACACAGGAAACACAGATTTGTTGATTCTAAAATGAAGTCAGCTCAGTGGAAATTAAAAACACTTCAGTTTAAATTGTTTAATTTAAAACAATTGAACTCAAACAAGTGTTGTGGTGCACTTTCCCTCCCTCTCTCTCTCTCTCTCTCTCTGTGCATGGGGCAGCGCCTACCCATTTTAGATGGTTCTTGAAAAAGCTAAGCACGCTCAAACATGGTTAGTACTTGGATGGGAAACCCCCATAGATTCCCAGGGCTGTAGGTTACACTTGGAAGTTAAATCCTTGAAGAAGGCAGCAGCAAACCACTTCTGTATTTTTGAGAAACATTTTTTTAAGTTATTTATATGATCTGAAAGAATATTCGTCTTTGGTTCATGACTCCTAGACAAGTCACCCTGCAGTCAACAAAGACTTTACCCTTTGCCTTTTCGTATTCCATTTGAAGTTGGTTGCCGAGATTCTCCCTACCTGCCAACAGGTGATCAAAATCAGATAAAAATTGTTTTGCCAACATCACTTGGACTTTTCCTGAGCATCTGACTTGGTAGCACCTGTCCGACTCTCTCTGGGTTTCGAAAGAAGCAAGTTCGAGCCTGCTTATCCTACCTAGCACTTGAATGGGAGGCCTCCAGAAAATACTTCCTTTGTAAACAAGATTTGGGGAGTAGGTTTTTCAAGTGCAGGGGAGAACCCCCCATAAAGCAGCGATGTGGAAATCACTTCCAGATTGTTGGGTTGTTAATTATGTGGACAAGTCTAATAGGAATTTCTTCCCATGTAAGGAGGATATGTACTCTTTGTTAGCTTAACCCCCATACTGGTATTTGTTAAAAACATACTAGATAATGTGTGCCCCATTGGGTCATTGTCTCAGAGATATTTCCTTACCTAAACAGAATGATTTATAGTTGGAGAAAAAGGCAATGGGAACAATGCCCATCTTCTTGACAACTTCCCCATTAACAGGAAGCATCAGAAATCTTCCCTTCCCCTCTACTCCCCTCCCCTCTCCTTCCCTTCCCTTTGTCTTTTGTCTTAGACAACAAGATACATTGGCTTCTTGTCCAGGTAGATGATTGGTATGCAACGCTTCCAAGTCTTGTTCTGAGGTGCTCTAAAGACTTAATCCAAACTGAAATAAATATTTAAACAATATTTGTGTAGAAGTATTTCTCAGGGATGCCTTATCCTAACAGTGCGTTCTAGGATTCCTGGGACAATATTGGTCTGATAAGCCAGCATTTCTCAGAGTTGTCCCAGCTAGCAAAATGGTGATGTGACCGTCTGACGCAAGATGTGGGGAAACTCACTAACTTAGCTCCAAGTGGGAATTAAATCAATACATGGAGAACAGCACGGTCAATAGGAATAGTTGCAGCTATTCATACTGATTATTCCATGGAAAGGTTAAGTTCGGAATCACTGAATGCCAGTTGCTGGGGAACAGAAGCCAAAGGGGACTGTTGATTCCATGGATGACATGTGGTTTTAGCAGGGGTATCCAGCTGGATATTGTGACTCACTGGTTACTGAATTAGATGGACCTTTGGTACTGGTCCATTCGATGGGTTATGTTGTTATCAGCCGATTAAATATCAATCATTCTTCAAGACAAATTCCCACAACAGGAGTAACTTAAATGTACCTAAAAGCATTTAGGGAGGGAAAACATCTGAACAGAGTGCTGTGGATATAACCATGGTTGGTAGCTTAGCATGTTATGTGAACTCAATCCACAATCAGTTTATTAAATAAGACAAACCATAGCTTGGTGTGATGTCAGCTATTGAGAGAAGTCTCTTATGCATAGAATGGAGTCCATTGTTTAGCATCCATTTTCTCATCTATTAAATTTTGCCGATAACTGAATTAGGAAAACAGTCACCCTGTTTGCTGTGTGTCTGCAGTAAGATTGAGGAAATTACTTCATCTGGCTAGAGGTCTTCAGACCAATGAATGATTTACCTCTACCTTATCCCAAGATATGGAAGAAACTCTATGCAGACATCTCAAGGATTATGAAGACATTGTAAGGCAAATACCCACTTCTTAGATTCTTGCTCACTAAACATTTCCCACAAAGCAATAAAGGTTGGAGTTGATTGATGGATAAGCAAAACCCATCTCTTCTCTGGTAGACTTATCTTTCTGGGTGGAGCCAGCTCAACAATCTGAAAGGGTCTTAGGAGTAGACCTGCTTTGCTCCTTTGTAAATTCTTTGGCCCAAGTAGATAGAATTGTCATTGTTCTTCTGCTATTGCATTCTGGTGCCAGATGTAATCAGATTAATCCAAGGCAGAGTAACTCGATGCCAAGGAGAACTCAGAACACCTTTGAACCGTCATGGCAAACACAACGTGTGAAAAACTCCTTTTTTGGGATGTTTCTCAGCCAATTTCATGATGCTCCACTCTATTTGTCTTCTCAATTATTATCTCCCTCCATGGAAGAAAGGACGAAGGAAGGAGCTTAAAATACATTTTCTCAGGGAAGAATGCTTGTTTTGAATGGCTTACAATATTGTGCAGAAAAACAATCATTGAAGTCTGCATGCGAAGCACATGGTTTCTACTTGGAGTAAGGTGTTCTCTTGAGTAGATTCTTGTCTTAGTTGGTTTTAAATATAGGACTTGGTTAGCTAGCCCAGGTTCTGTTGCACAACAGGCAAGATGTGGCAAGATAAAACTTTTGCCTTTCCTCAGGATGTTAATCATATTTGAAAAGGGTTTTAGGGCTATAGTTGCATGCATGCGTATCTCAAAATAAATATTAGTATCTGTAGGAGTAGAACTTCTGTATAATGTGGAGGATAAAAGAGGTACATGCAGGTCAGCTCTTCGTAGGAATATCGCCATCCATTCTACCATGTTTTTTGAGAAAATGGTAAGCAGAACATGAGTATAACATTAGCAAAAATTAATACAGTTGGTATTAGACTACATTGCTATTTATTGATTATATTTTCATTGTTTACTTAACAGTCTCCCTTGTAATCAAGATGTCAAATTGGTTATGTATTAAGAAGCAACTGCAGGTGGGAGGGGCTGTGAGATGAATTTATTTTGATATCACGCATCTCCCAGAATTTTTCATATTGCCCCCAAGATTGGGAATTGTAGCAATATATTTGAAAGGCACCAGCTTGGAGTGCTTCTTATAAAATCCGAATGGAAGGACAAGTCAAGACTAGATTGTCTTCAACTCCCAGAATTCCCCAACCAGAATGCATTCTGGGAGTTGAAGTCCAACATTTTAAAGTGGCCAATTTGTTAGAATGCCCACCACCTCTCTCTGTTGATTTCTGACAACCCTTTGTGTTTTGTGTGTGTGGTTTGTGTTAGTACAACTTGATAATGCCCTGGAAAGGCCACACTTGGAATATTGCATCAAGTTTTGGTCACCGCAATATAAAAATGATGTTGAGACTCTGGAAAGAGTGCAGAGAAGAGTAGCAAAGATAATTAGGGGACTGAAAGATAAAACACATAAAGAACGGTTGCTGGAATTGGGTATGTCTAGTTTAATGAAAAGAAGGACTGGAGGTGACAGGATAGCAGTCTTCTAATATCTCAGCAGTTTCCACAAAGAAGAGGGAGTCAAGCTATTCTCAAAAGCACCTGAAGGCAGGACAAGAAACAATGAGTGGAAACTAATCAAGGAGAGAAGCAACCTAGAACTAAGGAGAAATTTCCTGACAGAACAATTAATCAGTCGGACAACTTGCCTGCAGAAGGTGTGAATGCTCCAACACTGGAAGTTTTAAAGAAAAGATTGGACAACCATTTATCTGAAATGCTGTAGGGTTTCCTGCCTGAGAAGGGGGTTGGGCTAGAAGACCTCCAAGGTCCCTTCCAATTATTCTGTAATTTTTGCCTCTTTTCCCTCCAAGCATTCAGAAAAGCACAGATACTCCATGCTTGTTTCAGAAAGCCTGGATGCAGAACTATTTTTCCACTTAATGAGTGGTGTGATTCATTTGTCCGTGGCAGAAGCAGGGTTGCTCGCCACCTCAAAGGTTAATGTGGACATCCAGACCTTAAATAAATGCTTGGAAAAAAAGATTACCGGACTAGAAACTAGAAGGGTTAATAGTATTTTCCACCTTTATCATTCTGAAATGTTTTCTCAAGGCTGACGTCTGTCCTAATTCCGGTTCCTATTCTGCCACTCTGAGCAGCATCCTGCTTTGGGAAGGAGATATATTACACTGATAAAACTTTGAAAATAAATGTTTAAGTAGGCTTGCCTTGCTGAGTCATGGATGGTTGGGATTGAGGACATCTGTCGTATTTCTTTTCTACGTATGGCGTCATCTTTATCCAAAACAAAAATGACACACACAAATAATCACATAAATGTGTTTGTCTAGGACAGGGGTCTCCAAATTTGGCAACTTTAATAGCTGGCTGAGGAATTCTGGGAGTTGAAGTCCACAAGACTTAAAGTTGCCAGGTTTGAAGACTCTGACCCAGGGGGAAAAGACATCAGATTGCTTCCCATAAATCAAATGCATTTACTGCAAACTTTATAACCAGCCTTCAGTCTGTTCTGAAGTACTTTTCATTTTTTGTGCGCCACTGTTCCCTGGTAATCTTCCACTTTCATAATCATGGACTCCTGAGGTGCTGAAAATGAAGTGGCCATGTTCCTCATTACATTTGATTTTTAATTTATTTTTTAAATTTCCTTTTAATTAAAAATTAATCGATGGGAAGCCTGGCGTGCTGCAAAACCAAGAACAGGTTTCAAGTAAAAAAAAAATACAATCCATGCTTTTGTCTGAAAATATTTCTTTTTCCTTTAAAAAGACAAGTTGTAGAGAAAGGAAGTATAAAAGCCAACCTTGAGGATTTGGCATTCATCCTTTTAGTAGTTGCAGTACTTTTTCAAACTTGGCAAATTTGTGTGGATGTCAACTCCCAGATTTCCCCAGCCAGCACGCATTCTAGGAGTTGAAGTCCAACATCTTAAAGTTGCCAAGTTTGAAAAACACTGATCTAGTGTGATTTCCATAGGCCTGTCCTCATTGAAGAATTTATAGGGAGTGAAGATCATTATGAGGCAGGGCAGCTTCTCCTGGCATGAATATGCTCAAGAGGAGAAATTCTCTTTTAATTCCAATTTTGCAGAGCCAGCACTGTCGTTTGGCAGAATTAAGGTGATCGTCCTAAATACTAAGCCCTGAAGATGCGGTGACACTGTTGGCAGCCTCCAGAGACATCCCTTGGTGATTCTAGATTCTTTCTTTTGCAGAATGTAGCCTGTAATGTGCCGGTTAACTAGAATGCAGAGGCGGTGTGAATAATTTTGAAATCATTATTGTTTCATACTGTTATAGTGGTTTTATAGCCCAATTTTGGTGTTGCATATAGCCAGTTTGGTTGATCTCAAAAAGTTAAGGTCAGACTGAATAGTGGGAGAGGCTAAATTGTAAAGTTGAATAAACATGCCCAAAGAATATAATGGCAAACAGGTTCTGTACTGTTGCCAAGAAAAGTTTATTTATTTATTTATTTATTTACTTACTTACTTACTTACTTACTTACTTACTTACTTACTTACTTACTTACTTAC
>JANHGC010008131.1:117712-135756 GCA_027560395.1 Boaedon fuliginosus
AGCCCCCGGTGCACGGAAGGCCAGAGAGCATGCAAGCCCCCCGCCCCACCCACCCCCCACCCTGGGTTGATCGATTGCACCCTACTTGAGGCCAGAGGTCGTGGTGAGGTTGTCTCTTGAGCCTCGCTGTCGCATGTCAGGTTTACTCCTGCGTCTCCTTTCGCCGGCTTTGCTCGGAGGGACTTTGCAAAACGGGACCCAGAGCTTTGGGTTCGGGTTTGCGTGGAAGGGAAGCTTTGTCCCCGGGAGACCCAAGCCCGACAGCTAGAAATGGAGGCCTTGGCTCTGGAGAGCCTTCACCTTGGTTGGCTTGATGACATCATTCGGCAGGAGAAGTCGGATCGATCTCATTATGCCGAAGGGAGCATCGCCCGATGGCTCCTCGGGCCTCTGATTGGCTTGGATCACGTCATCGGCGAGAACAGCAGGATGGCAAGAGTTGGAAGGGGCTTGGGAGGCCTTGTAGTCCAACCCCCTGCTCAGGCAGGGAGGTTAACCCTATACAGGCAGGTCCTCCACTTACAGCCAACAATTGAGCCCAACTTTTATGATTTGGTTGAGTTGAGTTTTTCCCCGCGATCTCTCTTGCCACCGTTGTTAAGTGAATCATTGCCCCGTACAAGTGTTTCCACCATTGTAATTTCTACACAATTGTATAAAAAGGTTTGGTATCTTTGGACATAGCACAAACCCAGTGGAGCTGCTGTTTTATTTCTTCTGCAGAAATCGAACCTCTTTCAATAAATTCTGGCTAGAATGAATTTGCTGAAAAGAACCGGGTCTCTGTTAAAAACACTGAGAATGCCACTCTTTTTCTGTGACGCTGTCAGCTTTTTGGACACCATCAGCAGTGGCTTATAAAAGGTTGGTTGTGCAAGAACCACTTGTGTGCATTTTTCCCCAGCTGGCATTTTAAAATCCTGTTGGCTTTTTTTTTTTTTTAACTGTACATGTATGTTAAATGCCGGAAATTTCTCCAGGATGAGCAGTCCTGCTAAAGGAACTGTACATACAGTGTGTCTTTGTATTCACTCTCGAGAGATCCAAACTCTTCAGGCTGCTAGTTTTTTATAAGACCCAAACACCTACTTTTTGTTGAAAGGGGAAGAATTTCGGCGCTGCCCCGCAAAATCTTCTGAGCAAAATAGAGCATATTGAAATTATTTCCCGCAATCCAATTTCATATGTATTGTAGATAGAAATGTTTACATTGAGAATATGTGTTTTGACTGAAGAACAGGCAATGGGCTACTCATAGGTTTTTGCAAAATTGTCATGTTACGTTACTGTAAAATATATATAAATATATATATATAAGTCGAGATGGGCATGCAGGATTCTCTCCTGCAAGAGATTCAAGTTACCTATAGTTTCAGATATTATGACACAGAAAATAGTAATTACTTGTGCAATAGGAAGCACTGCTCTTTCACATCCCATTTCTGCCTTCGGTGATTGTGTGATTTATCTTAGAGTCATGTAAATCACTGGCAGAAGCCAAAGGAAATGTGACTCCTTTTTTTTGTTGGTATTTCCTTGATATTTATTTTTTTTTTTAAAAAAAGGAAAAGAAAAATTGTTGCTGCTCAACATTTTTGTTAAAATACTAGCTGGGGCAAAAACAGCCCTAGCAATTTGCCATTTGTGTTTGTACTGTTTTTTTTTTTTTTTATAGTCTATATTTCGATGAGGTCATCACAATATTATTTACCCTGGTGGTAATTGTGTAAGCATACGATTTCATATTTCCTTGTTCTTTGCGCATTATTAAAAGAAAGAACTGGGGAGTAGTTAGTTGGGATAAAATGTCTTCTTTTATATTTCCATAACCTTTCTAAGGAAAATGCTGTGCTTGTGTCAAATGAAATTAGAAGGGCTCTAACGCAGGAAGGTGCTGGTGATATATACAGGCAGTCCTCGACTTAACAATTCAAGACAGTTCATTTAGTGACTGTTCGAAGTTACAACGGCACTGGAAAATGTGACTGATTGCCATTTTTCACACAGCCTTTGTAGCATCCCCAGTCAGCGATCCCCTTTGGCAACCTTCTGACCAGCAGTCAGTGGGGAAGCCAGATCCACTTAGCAGCCATGTGACTAAGTTAACCACCGTGGTGATTCACTTAATGGCTGTGACAAGAAAGGTGGTAAAAGGGGGCAAAACTCCCTTAACAAATGTCCCGGCTAACAACAGAAATTTGGGGCTCAATTGTGGCCCCAAGTCGAGAACTACCTGTACATCCCTGACAATTTCAGCTTAACTTTAAACTTCTACATAAAAGAGAGTGAACATTGGGCGATGGGAGAGCCAATTTATATGAAGCGGTCTAGAAGTACTAAGTTCGGCTAGTGTTTCAACCATAATTCAATGAGCAGGAATTTATGGAGAAAGGAAGAACCATATTGGCCTATACATGTTTAACCAAGACTGGTAATAACTGGCAGTGCGAGGGACTAAATACTTGTGTTGGGCTTGGAAGGCAATTGAGCTGAACAGGTGAAAATGCTGTCAGTAATCTAATTGCAGATAGATAGCAATGATTTAGAAATGATTAGCAATTGGCTAAAAGTTTCAGCCTTTCCCACCCCAAATAAACGCGAAGCATCAATTGAGCAACCTTTTTGAATGTGGGATGTACGTATGCGGTAAAGGAGCTGCTGCGTAATGCACTTGCTGCACACAATGTTGCCATAATTTCTCCTGCGCAGAACAGAACTTGGGCTAGACTGATCCCGTCCAGCTTTGGTTTGGAATGCTTTTCAGAGAGTTGGGATCGGTTAGTAATTCAGAAAAGGTGCTTTTCCCAGAGACCTCAGCAAAGTGCAAAAACACATCACATGGGATCACTTTCCAAAGTTCCTATTGGATGCGCGCTCTTTCCCTATCACAAGGTCTTGTACAAGGGGTGCAGTGCTGTACTACTGACTATGACAAATAAAGTTTCCCCATTCCAGCTCATCTGTAATCAGAGACCCGTGTTTTTCAGCCGTGTTTAGTGTTAATTTTGTTGGAAGCAATTGGATTTCTACGACGTGCCCTTTTCCTTGGGCTTCTGTTTGGGGAATAGTGGAACTCCGCAATTGCAGCCAGAGTAAATGAAAGGAACAGGCTGGAGCGCGAGTAAACTCTGCAAACAGAACACCGGATCCAGCATCCTTGTTTTGGAAAAAGCAACATGAACTTTTTGCTCATACTTTATCGTTTAATTGCAGATAGATAACGCTTCTTTGGCCCCAAAGTTCCTACAACCCGCCAGACTTGGCAGTCACAGGATCTTGTTTTAAAAGGGACTTTTTGTGACCTCAATGGCCTTGTAATAAAACATTCAACTTCTACAATTGCAGCAGCCTGGCCCAGGTAGCAGGTAAACCCAGCAGAGCAAGGATGGCATATAGGGCAGGAATGACATGGGAGGGATGGGGGTGGGGAGGAACTGAGGCACACAGAAAGCTATCAGCCTCTCATCCTTCTCATCCCATGGACTACATAAAGTGCGTTGCTGGAACAAAGGCTGCTGGCATCGGAGGATACTGATGGGTGACCAGATAACAGCAGGAGCTGCAAGGGGATGAAGGTAGACTTGAAAGCAGCCCAGCCTGCAAGGGGACAAACAAGCCCAAAGGCTTGTCTGTTTGAAGATTGTAGGCTGTGGCCAAGAATAGTACCTGCAATTCAGTGGAGAGCTGCAGGAGCCACATTCCTATTGGGATGACCTTGGCATTCTGAGGAGGAAGATGCTCCTGGTCCTTGAAGTTCTCCCTTGGTTAAGGAGCAGGTGTGTGCAAGCAGCACCACAGAGATCAGCCCTGATGAGAAAACCACATACGGGTGGGGATGAGAGACGTGAAACCCTGCCCTTCATTTCTTACGATTCCCCTGGTGGTTGGGTTTTTTTTTTGGTGGGCTCATGGAATACCTCCCAGAGGATATAATGTCTCCAAATACCCAGACTTAGTTGCAGAATTGCTGAGGAGGAAATGGACAGTAGAGGAAGTGAAGGATGCCCTAGCCAGCTATCCCTTGCAGGTCCTGTAGGAAGTGGAGCAGGTGAGACCTTGGACCTGAAGAAGAGCTAGAAGTGGTTGGAGGCTTGGGACTACAGACTGCCGATGGCCAAGCCCAAAGCTTCTCGGCATCTTTCTGGCTTCCATCTCGTGCTTTCGCTGTTCTGTTTGAGCTCTCGTCTTTGGAGAGCCTCTTCCCAGCCAAGACAACTATTTTGACTTAAGAAATCTAGATGGAAGTGCGTTGTAATGGATAAGGTGTTAGTCCAGTGTGGTGGTGAAGGTAGGATGATGAAGAGGAATACGACATAATCTGAACAAGCACTTCTGAGATGCAGGATTCCTGAGATGCAGGATAAGATGGCTCTCAAAGGGTGGTGGTTCTCAGTGAGACACCTATTGCCTTCCAGGAATTTGACAAGAGGATGCCAAACATGTTACGGGTACTCCAACCAAGGTCACCATCTTTGCCTGCTGTGTTCCTGCTGCTGTTGCTCTCCATGTCGGTCCAACAGAAGTTCCAGGATCTCCTTCCTTGTAGAGGTTCCTGCTGGGTTAGGAAAGAAGAGGCATTTCTACATTCAACTCCTATCACGCTACAAATTTGGCCCAGATCTTGGAATATTCTCTTAACAACTCCATGAACTTTATGGCCAATTACCAAAATACAGGTAGTCCTCATCTTACGATCACAAACTCAGCCCACAATTTCTGTTAAGTGAGGCATTTGTTCAGTGACTTTGGCCGGATTTTACAACATTTTGTGCCACAGTTCTGGAGTGAACTGCTGCAGTTGTTAAATAAATAACAGTTATAGAGTGAATCTGGCTTCCCCGTTGACTTTGCTTGTCAGCTGGTGATGAAAGGTGATCACATGACTCTGGGACACACAACGGTCATAAATATGAGCCAGTTGTCAAGCATCCAAATGTAAATCATGTGACCATGGGGATGCTGGTCATAAGACCCCCTTTTCAGTACCACTGTAACTTGAAGCAGTCAGTAACTGAACTGTTGTAAGTTGGGGACTACCTGTGCCATCAGTGCTTCAATCACAGCTCCTCTTTCCCTAATGAAGACATCAGAGGCGAGCAAAATTCTGCTTTGAACTTTTCAAAGGATTTGATAGTCACCTTTTTTGCTCTGCAAGTACTGGAAGGGTGCTTTAATGGCAGACATGCACAATGGGGAGTACAGGGAGTGACACCTTGCACCACTTAGTTACTGGGGTTTGCCTGGTTCTTTTTTCCCAGAGGACAGACTGCAGTGGAAGTGAAGAGACTAAGCAGGCGCACAATGCAATGGCGTGGCACCAGCAGCCCCAAGTACAAAAAGACCAGCGTATTCCTCATTGCGTGCCTGTTTACTTCCTTGTAATCCCCTCCTTTCTAACAAATGTAAATACAGGTAACCCTCAATTTACAACAGTTCACTTAAGTGACCGTTCAAAGATACAACTGCACTGAAAAAGGTGACTCGTGACCCCTTTTCACACTTGCAACGGTTGCAGCATCCCCATGGTCACGTGATTCCCAATTAGATGCTTGACAACTGACTCACATTTATTATGGTTGCAGCGTTCTGGGGTCATGTGATCCTGTTTTGCAACCTTCTGACAAGCAAAGTCAATGGAAAAGCCAGATTCCCTAAACAACCATGTTACTAACTTAGCAAGCAACTCGCTTAACAAATGTAGCAAGAGAAATTCCATGACATCCCACTCAAATAAATGTCGCACTCAGCAACATAAATTCTGGGCTCAACTGTGATCGTAAGCCAAGGACTACTTACACCTCTTTGTAATCCCTCCCTCTCTAAGGAATGTAAATACACCTGTGTAAATACACCCTTCCTGTGAATCAACCAGTTGGGCTTGGAAGGCTTAGGAGTTGAAGAAAGCAAAAAGGTGAAGCTGGTTAGTCTTATTAGTTCAGAGCTGGCAGTGCCAGCTGGGGAGGGAGGAGTGGCATAAAAGAAGATGTGGTTCTCATCATTTCCTAATTAGCAGTCGCTTTGCTTAATGACATGAGTTGCTGTTTCCCAACTGTGATTGCTCAATGAGGTCTACCATACCTGCATTATATTATAACTTGTGCATGAGTCCAAAATTTCTGTGATTCTGAGTGAGACATTTGTTAAGTGAGTTTTGCCCCATTTTATGACCTTGCTTGCATTAACTGAATCACGGTAGTTGATAGTTACTCACACAGTTGTCAAGTGGATCTGGCTTCCCCACTGATTTTGCTGGTCAAAAGGTCGCAAAAGGGGAATCTGGCAACCTTGGCATAAGTATGAGTCAGTTGCCAAGCCTCTGAATTTGGATGACATGATCATGGGGATGCTGCAAAGTTGGTAAGGGTGAAAAAACTCATAAGTCACTTCTTTCAGTGCTGTTGTAACTTTGAACAGTCACTAAATGAACTGCTGTTAAGGACTACCTGTATTATAATAATAAGGGAACAGAGATTGGCTGGGAGACTTTGAGCCAATCAACAGGTGACTGTGAGCTCTAGTCCCACCTTAGGCAGGAATGTTGGCTGGATAGCTTCGGGTCAATCACCAGGAGACGGTGAGTTCTAGCCCCATTATCAGGACCAAAACTAATTGGGTGACTTAGGGCCAGTCACTCAACCCACCTCACAGGATTGTTGTTTGCCGCCTCGAGTTCTCCTGATTGGGGAAATGAGGCTGGGTATAAATCTAATAAATTAAATTAAAACAGAAGGAGGGAATAAAGGCCCTCCTCAACATCGTGGGCTTCATTTAGAGACTGTTCAAAGTTGCAAAAGCACTGAAATCAGTGCCTTATGACCGTTTTCCACACGACCGTTGCGGCATTCCCCAGGGTCACATGATCGAAATTCCGAGGCTTGGCAGCTGATTCATTTACGACGGTTGCAGCATCCTGGGGTCGTGGGATCCCCTTTTGCGACCTTTGCTCTTCCTTGTTTCTCCTCTGCCCCCTCCCCCCATCGCTCCCTTCAAGATCTCTCCTTCCAGAGGGGAGGGGGGGCTCGAGGAAGCCCCTCTGCTCACCTGCACATCTCATGGCTCCCAGGCCGAGAGGCCGCCAGAAGACCTTAGCGGAATAAGAAAGAGTTTCAAGGGAACTTCGAGGTCATTTAGTCCGACCCCCTGGTCAGGCAGGAAACGCCATACCGGGCTGGTCTACAACTCCAGTCAGGCGCAGCTGAGCCAAGCCGAGGAGATGAGGAGGATCGGGAGCTGGGGGCCCCCAACGAGACCTCCATCCCTCCCTCTCTCCGCTCCCCTCAGCGAGGGCGAAAAAACTACTTCCCCTCCACCGTCCATGCCGCCTCAAGTCCTCGGTCGCCTTTTTTCAATTTCACAAGGCAAGGACTTCCGGTTCCGAAAAAGCTCACTTCCGGCCGCTCTAGAGACGGCAGTCCCTCGCCGAAACAGGGTCTGGATCTGCGCGTGCGTAGACGGGAAGTCGATGCCAGCGGCGGTCACGTGCCCGCTTCAGAAGGCGCCGGCGGTTGCCGCGGCAACGATTGGAGGTGGCGAGGCGCTGCTTAGAAACCCTCCGGCGGCTCCTCGGCGTCGTCGTGGCGCAGCGCAAAGCCTCTTCCCGCAGGGCTGCCTTCAGGCATGGGCCGGATGGGCCCCACGAGCATAGGGGCCTCATACTCATCTGTGTAGGTCACCCCTTCCATGCACCCTGTATCATCTAAACCAGGGGTCTCCACCCTTGGCAACTTTAAAGATCTGTGGACGTCAACTCCTGCTGGCTGAGGAATTGCGGGAGTTGAAGTCCACAAGTCTTAAAGTTGCCAGTTGGCAACTAAAACCAAATAAGCAACATATTTATTGCATATTTATTGGTTGGAAGTGCCAACAAAATAAATACGTTTAATTTGATCGGCCACTTACATTTTTATTCCTGTGAGTTGTCGTAGGGGCCCCAGGACACTGCTTTGCCCAGGGCCCATAATGCTGTTAAAGACAGCCCAGGTTAGGGCTGGAACTACAGCGCCATCATCCCCAGCCAGCACGACAGGCTGATGGGATTTGAATTCCAAGCCCACAGAGCCCAGCTCAGGTGGGAGGCCACCCTTGGCTTTCCGCACCGATGCAGCCCTGCTTGCAGGGGAGGTGGGAATCTTGACGCCATCCTGATGGGTTGGCCAGGGGTCCAGTTGACATCCCAAATGCATTGCTGAAGATAACAGTAGTCCTTGGTTTAAGTGTTCATTTAGCAGCCACTCAGTTACAACGGTGATAAAAAGGGGGACTTATAGACCATTTTTGGAAATTTGCAGCATGACTTACGGACCTCATTTGCAGCATTCCTGAAGTCCCCTGATCAGGAGCTTGACAGCTGGTTCATACTTACAAGGGTTGCAAGGTCCTGACAAAGTCAACAGGGAAGCCAGATTCACTTAACCACCATTTGATTAACTTCATATCTGCCATGATTCACTTAACTGGCAAGAAAGGTCGTAATGGGGCAAAATGCTGTCAGAATAATTTGGGTTGCTCATCCCTTTAAAATTTGCAGTATCGATAGAGGGAGCTGGCACCATGCACTCCAGGCCCAGCAGAGTGGATGCTTATCAGAGGAGCCAAGACCAGTGAGTACTGCCCAGTGCTTGGGATGATGGAGAGAGTCAAGAGACTGGCAGCTGGGTCCTTGAGCCCTTCTCCATAAATGGAAATCCACCTCCATGGTCACATTTAGAGGTCACATTTAACTTGTAATGAATCTTCCCTAGATTGTATTAAGTCTCAAGGACCCCCATACAAAGAGGAAGTTGGATGGGGAGTTCTGGGAATTGAAGTCTTAAAGATGCCAAGGTCGGACACCTCTGCTCCAAAGCTTGGAACAAAAAAACACCTCATTTGAAAAATCCCACAGGAATACTCTTAAGTTGGTTCTGTCCTCTTGGAAGAAAACAGCTGCTTCTGAAGGCATCATTTTCTAGTCTTGAAACAAATGTTTTGGAACATACCTTTTGTCCTGAGCTAGACATCTGCTTTTTGATCAAAACAATTCAATGGTCAACCCTGAAGCTGACCTGGCCGAGGTCATTTTGAGGCTTCTGTGTTGGACACACTGGAGCTGAGGGATAGGGAGGGGAGAATAGATGTAGCCGAAACAAAATACTTTCTCCTGGAAACCAAGGACATTTCCACAGACGCTCAGAGAGGAGCGGCGTTACCAGGTGACTGGACGGTACCTTGACTGGACCATGTGATTGATTATTTGGGAAAGGGGAAAAACTTTTGCTTTTAATGATGTGAAAACCGCAGGAACATTCAGAGTCATTTTTTACCAGATACGTGCCAATATGATATGCCAAATAAAACTATTCTTTGAGGATCCAACCTGCCTCGGAGTTCTGTTTGCTATAGGTGTATTACTTGGATCCCTGACATCTATTTTGTAGGCTTTTCTACTAAAAGAAAAAGAAAACCCTGTATTAATTTATCTGCATCCTAATTCTGCCTCCTCTGTTTTGTTTTATGCCGACCATGCCCAAAATCCCATCCCGATAAAATTAAGGACTTTTAGCGAGTGGGATGTCATGGAGAATGCCTGGCGGTCACAAGATGATGGAGTTTTAAAGAGTTAGAAAACACAGGTCTCAGATAACCAAGTTTCTAAATCTTCAACTGATATAGTCTTTGCTTGTGAGGGATCCTTGATGTTCTCTGAATTTGGTGGATTTCTTGCAGATATTTTATGACCCAACTAGGTAACATCAGTGCATTATCAGGAGCACTGATGATGTTACCCACTGTAGTTGGATAATGAAACATCTGCAAGAAAACAACCAAGCTCAGAGAGCAGCAAGGACCCCTCATTTCAACCCCAAGCTACAAATATTCTATCAGTTTATTTGTTGCACCATTTGTGTCTGCAATAAAACTCCATTTTTGGGGGTGCTCCTTTAAATTGTATTAGCATTTCAGGGAATGAAGTCTCTATAACAAGGAATATCTATCACTTTGCTCCATGTTGCCCGTGGAATTCTGAGAGTTGAAGTCCATAAGTTTTAAAGTTGCCAAGGTTGGACATCCCAACTCGAGACTGAATCTGGCATATCAAGCATTCATCAACTATGCTGCCATTTGTTTTACTGACAGATTATGCTCTACAAAAACAATCCATTTCTTTTGTGCTCAATCAACGTTTGGCAGCAACAGCTGCACATCAGAAAAATGGTTGTGCATACTTGGGGGAAAGCAGAAAGATACCAAATGACACCTAGAAGCATTTATTTTATGCAACCAACTTAAATATGATGGTGTGTACTTAAAAGCGTACACTATATGCTGAACAATGCCTGGGGAGGTAAAATCAACATTGATGCAAGTTTTCTAAATTAAATGTTAAAAAATGAGAAGGGGAAGGAAAACGTAAAACAGACTTAGTTTCAATCAAGACAATGCTTGAAATCCTAAACATTTTCAATGTTCCTTACAAAGCTGCCAAAAATCCAACTATTTTAAAAAATTGATTTTTTACATCAATAATAAAAATCTGGTGACAAACATTATAAAATCAAATCCTGGGATGACTTTACTCCGTTTAGATTTAGAATATTCCAACAAAACCACAGGAGTAAACCCACTCAGAAGTGATATATGTTTTTTTTTTTATAAAACGAACAGTATGTACATTTATTGCAACTTATATTAGACTAAAATGGAGGAGGAAATTAAAAAAAAGATGAAATGTCTACTTAAAATCAATCATCAAATGATTAGTCTCCTACCCTTGATAAAAGTCAGAAAGCAACATGTATAAAAATTGCCACTAGGTGACTTTTCAAAGCAGGAACCAAAATCTGTACATCTTATTTTGCTCGGAAAAAAATTATACACAAGTCTTTAAAATGAAAGCAGATGAGAATTCCATTTTGCAATTACGTCTCAGATTAAAAACCATTTGGTAGCCTTCTTCTTTTTCTTGAGGGGAAAAAAAAAAGATGATGGGCGATACCCGATTAAGGTATGTGAATTTTTAACAAGGCTGTAAGGACTTCTCTCTGACTTTCTTTTAAAAAAAATGCAGCATGAAAATTAATGGAGTAAAACACTTTTAAACTCCAGATGTGCGGAAACTGGAATTAAGTGTTAAGCAATTTGCTTAATTATTGACTTTTCATAAAAAAGTCTCTGGGAAAATAAGTACAGATGCTTTTAGCCTCTCTCAAGAGTTTCTGCAGATTCATTTTATCTGAAAGGGAAGCAGAGTTTTCCTCCGGTGTTCAGAGCTGAAAGCCGTATGATCTGAAGTATTTTCAGTTCCTATATAGGACGTTTCTTGGGTTTTGCAGAAGCTGGGAGCATGCCTTCCTTTGGCTCTCCTTTCTTCCTTTTGCGAGGAAGTTTTCTTTTTACCTTGTGGAGGAGGGGAAAAAATAGGTTAAACTCGGAAGAACATTCAGTTCCAACAATTATCATCTTAAAGGACCAGCAGTAAATCTTCAACTGTATGGATCACCTGGGAGGAGTGGAGATACTGGGTTTAAATATGTAGAAGGGATCTTATTTACATCATTTGCATTGCTGCCTTTTGACAGCTTCGGAATCAGCAAAATCCCATTCTGGGGGGGTGAGTCTAATTTAACATTTTGTTTGTTGCATTAAAAATACATTGAAGAGGAGACCATGAACCTCAAGTGTTGTTGTCTTTGACTGGTAAGGGCTGCAAGTTACATCAGCATTCCTCAGCTCTTTCAGATGTTTTGGGAAACTGGTATAACTACGGACAGTCCTTGACTTATAAACAGTTCGCTTAGTGACTGTTTGAAGTTACTGTGCCACTTTATAAAAGTGACCTATGACCCTTTTTCACACTTCCCACTGTTGCAGCATCCCCGGGGTCACATGATCAAAATTCAGATGCACAGCAACTAACTCCTATTTATGATGGTTGCAGTGTCCCAAGGTCATGTGATCCCCTTTTGTGACCTTCTGACAAGCAAAGTCGACGGGAATCCAGATTCACTTAACAACCGTGTGACTCACTTAACAACTGCAATGATTCCCTTAACCGCTGTGGCAAGAAGAAAGGTCATAAAATGGGGCAAAACTCGCTTAACGAAGGTCTCACTTTGCTCGATTGGGGACGATAGTCAAGAACTACTTGTATGTAATTGTTTAAATCCTATTTAACACAACAGGGTATCCAAGTATGCCTGCAAAGGTTCGCATTGCTAGCTCAGTTTTTTCATATCAGGCCTTTATCATAGAAGACAAAAAAACTGGACCCAATTTTTCTGACAACTTGTTTTTAAAGTTCACTCCGCAACGTTTTACGAAAGCCTAACCATCCTGAAACTAGAATAATTTAGAAGCCAGGTTGAAGGCTAACGAAGGAGAGGATATTATCACGTATTTCTGGTTTGCCAACTTTCATGATCTCAGTAAGGGATCTTACGTTACACCTTACAATACTTTGATTTGAATTCAGAAACATCCAAGTGCTCCACTTTAGGAATGTGAACAATATAAAAAACTTATATATCCAAGGTTGAATGATTTCTTATGCATCATACAAAAATAAGATTAAAAATAACAGGGAAAAATGATTTGAAAGATGAAGGGAAACATTTGTGGACAGAGATGGTCAGCTCCCCACGGAAATCAGGACCATCTCTAGTCTGCCAGTTTTCCGCAAGGCTGTGAAGACCTGGCTTTGCCATCAAGCATGGACCTGATCACCTGTTTACCACCTCCTTTAATGGTATGATTGGATGAGTGAATGAGTTTTTGGAAATTTTTAATTGTATAGGATTGGGTTTTTTTTAGCTGTACTGTTTTTTGGCCGCCTCGAGTTCCCCTTTGGGTGAAGAGAGGTGGGGTATAAATCTAATAAATTATTATTATTAATTAATGATTTTGTTGAGAGAAATATGGAAAAAGAAATATGAATTAACTACTACAATATTAAACAGGCAGAATTTACGGTAACATATTGTACTTTTTGGAGTATAAGATGCATTTTTTCTCACCCTAAGAGGCTGAAAATTAGGGTGCGTCTTATACTTCAAATGTAGCCCCACCTACCCGCTATTTTTGCCCTCCGGGCAAACCTGTTCCAGGATGCAGAGAACATCGCAGCCTCAGTGCCTGCTCCTCCCATTTTTAGCAAGGCTTCAGGGATCCCTGCATTCACCCAACAGCTGTGTTGGATGCAATCTGCTGCATGTTGAAACAGACTGCTAAAACTGAAAGTGAAACAGGCTGTTTGCTGTTTGGGGCAAAGAAAGCTCATGTTTTTGTAACTTGGATTCATTACAACTGTAAATTATTGAATGAGCCAAAGTTAATATTACAGATTATTGGCGAGTTCCCCTTTTGGGTGAAGAGAGGCGGGGTATAAATCTAATAAATTATTATTAATTATTATTAAGTAATCACGATTTGTTTAACTAATTTCTAGGTTGTTTTCTCAATATCTTAAGACAAATATCTGGAAGAAATTGGTAGAGTATAAAAACAACCAGGAATACATGTAAGCAATGTAGAACAAATCATATTTAAAATTAGTCAGATTTATATTGCAGTTTAGTGTCAGCAATAATATGTGACATTTTCTTGACTGTGGCCATCCTGTAGTTTAGGACTATTTATGACTATGGACTGATTTCTCCATTATCAGAACAGTTTTAAGAGGAAAAAAAGATCCTTAGCTCATTGTAGTGGCTGGGGGCAGCTTTTTTGTCTCTATTTTGTTGCAAACAAGAAAAAAATACCAGGACATAATGGATATTTGATGTCATATTTGACATTTAAACAAAGCAAATCTTTATCCAGAAGTATTACATATATGAATTAAATTGGCTCTGACAAACTGGCAAATTGCTGGGAGCCAGAGGCAGATTTCCCCCCCTTGTTTTCCTCCCCAAAAGTTAGGTGTCTCTTATATTTTGGAGCGTCTTATATTCCGAAAAATATGGTGATTAAGAATAGGGATCTGGGAAAACAGGGAAAGATCCAGTAAAATCTTAGTTAATCATTTAAATCAAACAAAAAACAAGGCAATGATTCCAATTATTACAGGTAAAGGAGATGAAATATTTAAAACTTCAATGGATACAAATTGTCCATTTTTAAAATTCTATTCAGATTATATATATCTACTAGTAAACCAGAGAATGTATTGAACATGGATATAAAGGCCTTTTTAAATGAAGTTAACCTATCACATTTAGATGATATACAAAAACAATTCTATCTGAGGTAAAGGTTAAACAAATAAGTTTAAAAATTGGCAACTGGTAAAACAGCAGGATTGGATGCATTGCCTACTGAGTACTATAAAACATTTATGGATCTTTTGGTGCCAAACCTATGCCAAGGTTGTTAAATGAATCACCCAGGTTGTTAAGCAAATCTGGCTTCCGCCACTGTCTTTGCTCCACTGTCTTTGCTTCTCAGAAACCGGTTTGGGAAGATAAATACAGATCACATGACCTGGGATGCAGCGACTGGCATAAATATATGCAGGTTGCCCGGCGCTGAAATTTTGATCACATGACCATAGGAAGGAATGCTACAACAGTTTTGAGGGTGAGAACTGGTTGTAAATCACTTTTTCCAGTGCCATTAGTAACTTCAAACAGTCACTAAATGATGATTGCAAGTCAAGGACTTCCTGTGCCCCCCCCTTTTTTTCTCCTGTTGTATTTTTTCACTCTTTAAGAACATACTTTCTATGTAACTTTACTATAATTATCTTTGGTTCCCCCCCACTTTTTTGTCACTATCTTTAAAACCAACAAATAAACAAACTTTCATTATCTAAGTTAACTGAATAAATAATCCTCAGTAACAAGAGAACCCGAGTAGCCATGGCTCTGCTGCCTCGTGCACCTTCAGCAAGCCTGCCTCTGTTAGATCTCTCTCCTCAAGGTCGTCCTGGCTGCTCTCACAAAGTTTAAAAAGATCCATTTCACTCGCAGAATATCCTGGACTCGACTCTATCTCCAACACTGAATCTCCATCACTGCCCAGCACCTGGCTTCTGAAAGAAGGTCAGAATGGCAACATCATACCGAGAGCAAAGTTCTGATTGAAATCACAGGCTAACATCTATGTCTCTTCCTTCCAAAGCGGAGCTCGGTTAATTTCTGGTTTGTTTTCCCCCCAAAAAACTGGAATAGGCTGACATGAGACAATTCCGTGATTTTAAAAACCACAGGTGTGATTTATAGTTAAGTTTAAATGTGCTCGGTGGCAAATATACTTTAAACTGCTTTTCAGGTAATCCATAGGGTATGAATTACCTGTGTGGAGATACTGCAACAATGCTCAGCCCAATTTTAGATATAAAGAGATGCTGATAAACATTTTACCAAGTATACTCCCAACTACTAAGGCCATCCCAAAATATACTCATATGTTATTAAATTTTACACTTTTCACTTTGAAATAGGATCACCACATAATCTTCTTTTAAGTATTTTTCGAAACTAGCTTGCTATAAAGACTGAACTAAGGTTCCACAGATTTTATCCGGCTCTTATAGCTCTCACTGATCCAAAGTTCTCTGAACGTATCAAAACAAATACATTTTGCTTTGATGCACAGGATTAAGATCAGATTAATTCCATCCACTTGAGCTCTCTGTATGTCCTGGCAAATAGATGAAGAGTGGATGCTTCTTTAAAACCAGAACAAAACAAAATGCTTCTTCATCCTCTTAGGCAAAACATAAATAATATACATCAGTTTTTATTGACATTTTTCTGTCATCTCCAAAGACGCAAGTCCTTCATGAATACAGAAACCTTAAAAATGCAACAGACTTAACCATCATAGTAGAATAGGAGATATCTGGTTTTATCACACTATGACCCCTGGAAAAAACAAATACAAGCCACCCCTGCTGCAGTCATTTCTTAAATACTTTTCAGTGGGGCTTTGTAGTCACACGTGTATATGCAAAACATACCCAAGTACGCAAGGAGTAGAATTGTAGAGAAGAGATGGGAAGACAACCACAGGTGAGTTAGAATGTGAAAGAGAGTGAGGATAATAGTGAAACAATAAACACTGATTTGTGCATTTAATTCACCAAGGAATTGGTAGCCAGGCAGATGATCTGCTAATGGCAAAAGAGATTTGAGATTCTTCTCTTGTTTGGCTGATTTGTGGCTTCTCTTATGCATAGAAGACAACAGGTTTGGTGAACAAAAGACAAAATCTTTAGTACTTAAGCCTGATAGTTTCAATTCTCAAAGCTCCTTATGATTTTGTGATTAACAGTAATTCACAACAGCTGCCACTGCTGCTCAGAAGGAACTTTTAAAGGGGAAGAAGAGAAATTCTGCTTCCATCCTTCATGCCCTAGATGTCCTAAGATCACGGCCCTGGTGTGAAGCCTACTCCGCCAATTGGAGAGCAATTAAGCAGAGATACACATTGATTTGTGGATCTCTGCTACTGGAATATTACAAATTCCCCTGTTTCTTCTGCTGAGGTTAAATCAAATGCAGCCCTGATTTTTTTTCCTTAGATGGGAAAAAAAACTATTAAGTTTGCTATTATCCAAAGGATTTAAGTATGTGATTCCTTTTATTTATTTATTATTTATTTATTTAAATATGTAGGCTGCCCAATCCCACAGGACTCCGGGCAGCTCACAACAAGGATAAAAAACAATACATAACAATATATATAAGAACAATTTAAAACCCAATTAAAAATTGCTAATTTTCTTAAAATTTCTAAAATTTCCTAAAATTTTCAGTGAGTCAATCTTTTGAAGCACCACAAAATCTTGGAAGCTGAACAAGGGAAGATATATAGTCAACGAACAAAACGAAGCAAAAAAAAATTGCAGAATTGTGTCTAGGAGAAATTCAGCAGGGAGAGAGGGGTAGGGAAGCACTTAGTGAGACAGGTAAGATCTGTCCCAGAGAATAAACAGTCTCATCACCGAGTATGGCAAATTTCCTGACAAGTGAGAACAATCAGCAGAACAACTTGCTTCCAGAAGTGGTGGCTGCTCCAACCCTGGGGGGTTTTAGGAAGGGATTGAAGAAGAAATTGGCCAAGTATTTGTCTGAAATGGAATAGGGTCTCCTGCTTGAGCAGGGCGTACGATTGAAGGCCTCTAAAGTTTCTTTCAACTCTTAAGGATAGATTCCCACGCTCCCGCGCAATAATACCAGAAATGGCTAATGCCAGCAACCTTCTGATTTGATTGGCTAACCCTCCCTCCCCCAAGGAGACCAAACCGGCCTGTGCTTACCTTTGCAGGTCAATTTGCCTCTGTGCTGGTGCTGTTTTCTTTGTGGCCTCTTGCTGCTTTGGTGCCTTGGCATTGCTTGCCTCCAGTCCGCCCGGACCCTCTTGAGCCGGGGCCGCCCTTTTCCGTCCTCGTCCGGAGGATTTACTCATTTCGGCACTTTTTGTGGTTGCGCCCTGAGATTCAGACTTGGGGGGACGTCCTCGCCGGGGTTTGGGAGGAGCCGGCTGACCCGTTTCATCTGTTTTCTTCTCTTCTGCTTTTTGATGGAAGTTCTCTGTTCCGGCTGCGGTCGTGATTCTTTTTTTGCCCCGCTCAGCACTGACATTTTCTTGGGGTGCCTGGTCAGAATTAATCTCCTGGAAAAAGAAAACAATTTAGGTGTTTTGTTTTGTTTTAATCAGCTAAGTGGCAGGTGGAGATTGTGTCTGTTTGAATCAGTTTGCCTTGCTTGCTGAAATACATTTCCAGGACTAATGGCAACACCAGCAGCCATCTTGAAAGTATAATTAATCCAAGGGGATTTACTGCTCCCAAAGGGATTTCTCATCTCTACACCAGGCCTTGTCTAAGTCTGTCCACAGAATACATAAGTCATCATTTGGCCAGGGATGGGTTCTTACCAGTTTGCTGGTTACCCGCTTTGTGGGCGCGCTTCCCGATCTCCTGTCAAACGCACGCTGCGAGCGATTGACTTCAGAATCTTCGTGGTGTTCTGCAAGCACTGGATCTTTTATTTATTTATTATTTATTATTACATTTTTATACCGCCCAATTCCCGAAGGACTCTGGGCGGTTTACAACATAG
>JANHGC010008131.1:135856-147921 GCA_027560395.1 Boaedon fuliginosus
TTCGAAAGCATGTAAAAATGCAAGTAGAAAAATAGGGACCACCTTTGGTGGGAAGGGAACAGCATTCCGTGTGCCTTTGGCATTTAGTTATACTGGCCACATGACCACGGAGATGGCTTCAGACACCATTGGCTCTTCGACTTTGAAACAGAGATGAACACTGCCCCTAGAGTAGGGAACTGACTAGCATGTATGTGTAAGGGGAACCTTTACCTTTAGGAAAGTTTAATTATTAACTAAATTTCTGCAATCAGATTGAAAAAGGGCATCAACAGAAAAGACATCTCTCTTCACCACTGGGGTGACTTCAGTACAGTTTCATGTTGAGAAGAAAAACTATGTTAACACAAGAGTCTATTTTAACACCTCACCCTTATTACTCAAAATGCCACAAACCTTGTTCTGTTTTCTATTGGAGAATTCAACTCCGAATTTACGCTATTATTATTTCCAGTTTCTGATCCTGTGTTTCGAATATATGGCCTTCTTCCCGTTGCAGATAGAGGTTTATTTACTGCCCCTAATACGCCGGTTGGTTTGGGCTGTAAAATAGATAAGTGGTTTACAAAGAAAGAAAGAAAGAAAAGTAATTATTCTGCTGCAAGGACACAATTAAACTTGTTTGTTTGTCCTGTCTGCTGCAGTTCTTCAGTCCCTTTTGCACTTTCTATGTAAACACAATTATTTTGCTGAGCAAGGCCATGAGCATAATTCAGGATTATTCTTCTGTGCTGGAAGCTACTGAGTAGTGCAGATATAAAAGACACAGAAGGAAGACAGAGAGTTTTTGGTGTGTGTGTGTGTGTGTGTGTGAGAGAGAGAGAGAGAGAGAGAGAGAGACAGAGAGACAGAGAGAGACAGAGAGACAGAGACAGACAGAAGGCATCTCTCATTTTATTTTCTTTCTTTCTACCATTAAAACTTGCAAGTCTTTTCTTGTTTGTTTTTGGCAACTATCCAGGAATAAAAAAGCACCCAAGATACCGTATTTTTCAGAGTATAAGACGGACCTAGCTTTTGGGAAGGAAAACAAGAAAAATAAATCTGTCTTTGCCACCCAGCAATTTGCCTCCTTGCAGCAAACACCCTGGTCAGCTTCAGCCCAGCCTGATTAGCACAAGCAGCTGATTGTTGGTTGGATCAGCCTCCCAACAATCAGCTGTTTCAGGTTGCAGGGATCGATATCGCCTATTGCCCCCGTCCATGCGCCCCATTTCCTGCCTGATCTGATCCCCACCACCCGGAATAGGTGGAAAATGGGGCGCACGGAGGCTGACAACGGGATGCGGAGGCTGAAAATGGGACACACGGAGGCGGCAATAGGCGATCCCTTCAGCCTGAAAGAGCTGATCGTCCTACCAACAATCAGCTGCTTGTGCCAATTAGGCTGTGCTGATGCTGAAACAGGCTGTTTGCTGTTTGTTGCAAGGAGGCAAATTGTTGGGAAGCAGAAGCCAAAGAGTGGGGCCACTGGGAGGGCGGAGCTTCAGCAACATTTGCTGTTTAAGACACAAAGACATTTTTCCACCCACCTCAGAAAAATACGGTAAATGTGCAAATAGGCTTTTAAATAGAGGTAGAGGGATATATAGTCCTTAACTTATAAATGTAATTGAACCTGCCACCTTCTGAAGTTTAAGAGAGTATACATGCACCATGTACAATTGAATATTACTGTATTATCCTGCCAGCAGAAAGTTGTGCTGCAATGCACAGCTCTGCTGGCTGAGTCCTCCCAAATTAAGAGCTTATTTAAGTGGAATTCTGTGTGCTTTAAAGAATACAATCCTAAAATTCAATCCTTAAAATGCTTATGATTTCATCTCAGTTAACAATCCAGACTACAATCTATGTTTAACTTTCCCCAAAACTGAAAGACAGGTGATATAACGTGTTATATTGTTAGAAATCAAAAATTAGATCCATAAAAACAATACCTTTCCTGTTAAAAGAAGGACTCTCAACTCTTCGGAGATATAATTCCTATCGTTACAAAAATCCTTCAAAGAAAAGGAGGGGAAAAAAGCATTTCATTTTAAGTTGAAAAATCAAGTCTTTAGTATTTTCAGATTCTGGCTATTCAGTTTGACAGTAATCCTACCCTGTTGCTTCTAGATAGTCTCCCTAAGTAAATAAAGGTTCATGTAAGGCTAGAGTGACTGACCTTGGCAATTTTAAAACTTCTGGACTTCAACTCCCAGAATTCCCCAGCCAGCATCGGGAATCACTATCACAATCCCACAAATGGTGAAATAAACGCCATAAATCCAATGACAAACTTACTTTCTGTTTCTGCGGCATATCTGTAAGCTATCTAATCGTACTGTGCTGCAAATGCCTTTTTAAAAAGGGAACAATTCAGGAACCATTTATTTATTAGAATTCATCAAACAAAAGCAAGAATTTTTTTTAAAAAACCACAATGACAGGGATGATAGGCCCGTAAGTGCACTTACGCACGCCCCATCTACTGACCACTTAAGTATGAAGTAAGGTCGACAGAAGTCAATTTGTGACTGAAACTGTGAAAATTTGTAGCTGGACAACTGGATCAGGTAGAGTATTCCAGACTTTAACAACAATTATTACAGAAATCATATTTTTTACAGTCAAGTTTGGAACAATTTACATTGAGATTGCTCTAGAATATTTTCAAATTCCCACTGGATAAATTAAAAACGGGATCCTGCAGTTCAGAACAGTCTACGTTTATAAAGACATCAAGAACCATGGGCATTTTGTGTGTGCTTAAGCTAAAATGGATCTTATTGGCTACCTTCTTCCTTTTATGGCCTGACCTTTATATAATTGGCTTATATAATACGTCAGATATAAAGACAGCTCTGCATCCACATATTATAGACACACAGGATTTCTTTTTTTGCTTAGCATTAGAAACTAAGAGTCACATGGCCCAATCACTGCAGCATCTGCATCTATTACTTGGAATCCTGGCACTAGGTTTATCTGAACAAGCCCTAAATATAAAGCATTTGCAGCATTATGTTTCCACTGGAGAGAAAAGAATTTTGGAATACAGTTTTTATTCAGATAATCATCTTTAAAAAAAGAAAGAGAGAGAAAACATGGCATAAACCTGTACAGTGTTTTCTTGGCGTACTTGAAGAAACAGTTAAATGTAAGAATAAACTCAAATATTTGACTTGATTGCTCGCCAACTTACCTTTTCAGGTTGCGTAAAAAATTTAGTTGGCAAAACTGGGTCCTTTGGGCATTCTGCATTACATAAAGCACTTTTGCTGTTGATTACACAGAGAGCTACGTCGCATACAGTGTACAGTTTCTGAAGCACAAAGGAAACCAACACAAGAGAAATTTGGACATTATTTTGCCATTTTAATTGAAAAGTTTGCTAATCCTCATCAATAAGTCACCTATCGCTAAGAATGTCATACTTTTTGTTTTAACCAGGTTACACTTGGGAACAAATTAAAGACAACCTTTTGTTCCAAGATAGCAAATGTATTTTAAATAATGACTGATCCAGAGGATCCTGGCTCACAGAACCGCAATTCACAGTGCACGTGATGTATCTTGGTGGGAACATGCCCACCAAACTAGATGTTATTTTTGCTAGCATAATTTGCTATGAATGTACCCATTCACTATACATTTGGCAGGTATGATTGTCAATCTCAGTTGTAATATTTTCCCCTTACAGAATGCTATTTTCACTTGGCTAACAGTTAAACTAACTTTTTTTTCTGTTGTTCTGTTGAGATTGCTAACACAAAATGCTTATACCTAATTTTCTCTCTGGAGAGAAATGAGCGACTGCCTGAAGCATTTTGCCCACTCACTCCAAAACTGACTTTAAACCCTTTTTTTCTCTTTCTCCACATTTCTTACTTCATTGGCCTTTGGCTCGTCTGGAGACTGGGCATCCTGTGTAAGCTTGATACTTTCTGTCATCTTTTTCATGAAAGCGTGACTGTTGTTTTCATTCTTAGTCATTAAAACTTCCAGCATGAACCACAGGCACCTAAAGATCCAAATGCCATAAGATATAAAAATACTTTTCTATAGATAAAAGGCACAGTTTAATCCCAGCGGACCTGACCCCGGGGACTGATATATATTAGAATTGTGTGTCTCCCTCCCCCATGCAAAAGCTTTCAAGCAGGGGTGTCAAACTGTCAGTGCGCAGGCTGGATGCGTCACACGCAGGCAACACCCACCCCAGCTCCACAAATGGAAAAAACATAGCAAAACATTACAAGAATGTGATGTGACACGGCAAGTTTGACACCCGCGCTTTAAAGGAATCCAACTTCATTCCCAAATCTTGTTTTAGTTAAATAATTTGAGGATAGTAACTTCTACCGAACAAATTAACCAGTCCAAATTCCTTCCTACTTTTTAACGCTGGGACACTGAATCTTTAATTACTATGCTTAGGAAATTAAAAAAAAATGAAAGAACTATGATACTATTTGTTCTCTCAGACTCATTCCCTTTATGTATCACTAGTTCCCACATGAAATTCAAATGACAAATATTCAGATGGCCAAGATGTACGAAAAGAAAAAAAGAAAAAGAAGCCGAATATTTTGGAGAATTGAAGGGCGCTGAAAGTGACAATTATTCTTCCTTTCTCTTCACAAATCAGGACATTAAATTTGTATTTAAAAAATCCAGAAATGTCCAGCAATTGAAATCCAACATTTTAAAGATGTTTAAATAAAGGGTGACACATACTCTTTGATATCGCGAAGCTGATCGATATCTTGCTGTTTTGTAAAATCGGGATCGTGAGCCAGCAAATGAATCATATATGGCACCACGTACTCGGGCAGCAGAGATACGAGTTTTTCTGGAAGAAGGAGAAGAAGAAAAAAGACATAAAGCTAAAGGTTATACGTGAGTAATCAGCATACAAACTTTCACTTACTAAGTATCCAAGAATTTACTTTTTTCTGCTGCAAAGCAAGCAGGGAATATGAACGTGATATATTTTACAGAGCTGTAAACAGAAACAGAAATATTGTGAGAGAAAAATGGCTTAAGCCAACGTTACTCACCGTTTGCCATGGGGTTCTGCTTGATGTACTCTCGCCGTATGCTTATATTTTTAAGCAAACACTGCCGAGCGTGAGCTCTTCTTTCTTTTACAGGGTCTTTGGCACACAGTGCAAATATTGCCATGTACTCCAATGGGAGCAGTAATTTTACTAGTGCCTTATGCAGCTTCTGAGCAAATATCTGCCTCACCTGGTAACATTCATCCTATATGAGGAGAAGGACAAGGACAAGTGAAAACTGAAGAGAAAGAGGGCAAACGGACTTTCAGAACAGTGATATGGGATGTTAAAAGCCTGTTTATCTATAGCAAGGGTCCCAAACTCCCCCACCACCACCACCAGTCCATGGCATCCCAGAAACTGGGCCACGCAAACAAGCGAAGCCCCATCTGAGGGATGCAGGCAGCATGCAAAACCACGCCCCTGAGGCAAGGAACACTCCCCACAAAGGAAAACCCCACTTTATTTACACATTGGGAATTAACTGCCTTCACCAAAAGAAAATCCAGGCAAGAGTCCTGCAAGCAGTTCACTGAAACAATAGTCCTGATCAGCTCGTTATGATAAATACAGTATAAAACTGTGATCTCCCAGCTGGGAGGCTGCAAATTCAGTCAGTTCAAAGAGAGAAATAGGCAAATCTCAGTTCTGGCAAGGCAGTCTTTGTGGCACGAAACACACAAGGAGCAAACTTTCCAGAAATGCGAACCAAACCATTCCCCTTTCCTCCTATTTATTTCCCAGCCAGGGCAGGGCCATTTAGTGTCCATGTTTGTTTTCCTTCTCCAGCCGGCTCATTATCCTCCATTGTTCACCTCTCCTATCTGCTCTGTGCATATGCGCATCTGGAACAGGCCCCAGCTATTCTTCCTCCTCCTCGCTCATCTCTGACTCCAAAGGCAGCTGCCTCTCTGGCTGGGAAATGCCCTGGCTCTATCTCTGTGTGTCCGACGCTGAGCCTTCCCCAGATACCAGAACTGGCCCTAGTTCTTCCCCAACCTCCACTGGCAACTGGCGGGCCCACAACAGCCCCTTCCGGTCCATAGAAAAGCCTTTGTCCCTGGAACCCATCCCCAGTGCCCAAAAGATTGTGGGCTGCTGATCTATGGCATTATAGGTAAATCATTGATACAGTCTACTTAATTTTATTTTGGTTTCCATTCCATGCCTCCTCGTAAAAATATTTTGCACTGGAGACAACATACACCGAAAAAGAGAAAGGCAAGTCACCCAACTGCAAGTTTGATCCTGTTTTAATTCAAATTGCTACCCGCTTCACACACTGCTTGAAATAGAGCTCCTTACATTAATGACCAGTGCACAGAGCTGGAATTGTTCTGGTGTTATAATTTCGTGGTAACAGGGCTCCTGAGCAAGCTTCATTATGGCACTGCCAGCAGCCAACCGTAGTCGCGACATGTCTGATTTGCTGTAAATTAAAAAAAATAAAGTATAATTTCTAAAACAACTATGTCTAAATCTGAAGATACACAATTTGGTTGATAACTCTAGCAAAATGTGTCACACTGGTACAACGAGTTCTGGTGGTGATTACTATTATCACCCTCTCTTAATGTCTCACATTAATTAACAAACACAGATTTTCATTACCAAGATTTTCATTACTTTGGCTATTTTTTTAAGCTGTTCATCTTTATAGACTGCATGTTTGTGCTAAGATTCTGTGTTGACTTACAGTCCACAAGTGACAATTTATACCCATGGGCAGGTCTTGAATTTCTGCTAGATCTGAATCAGCACCCTTAGGGTACAAACTCAGCTGCAAATGGATTGATATTTCCAAATCAAGTTGATTCAGTATTAGCCTTCTATTTTTTTTTCAAATGTGGAGTCTACCGTGTATGCTATTTTTCCTCCCTTTAAAGAAGCCATAAAATCTGCTTAATCTGTATTCTACAGAGACTAAAATGTATATAGCATAGAATATTCAAAAACGTTGCATTTCTCATTTGTAGTGAAGAGAAATTTGAACAGTTCAACCCATGCTGAACGTCTGTGCATTTTCACTATTCCAAATTCAGCAAAGGGAATGCAAGGAGAGAACCTTTGTCCCCTTGGGTGAACAGATGTCTCTTGCTGCCTTGAGGCACATCGATGAACGTGAAGAGATATGTCAAAAGCCTTGCCTAATTCTCTTCTGTTCTGTCAAGTCTCCTTCACTGACCAACATGGCTGATAGCAACCGAAGCGTTGAATTTGCAGATTTGGACTGGTTGTTCTTCATCCCCAAGAGCCAACGCACCAGGAGTTTAATGGCTTGAACCTATCATAAAACATGAACACTGCTGTGAGGAGGTCTGCTTCACTTCCATTCCTCAAGAATCCGTTCCTTTTTTAAAAAAATAATCTTTATTAAGCATTCAGTTCTAAAGAAAAAGGACAGGTCTTACGTTGCCACTGAAGAAAACTAATGCAAAAGCACAGGTGGCCCAATATGGTTCAAAGCCCATTTGGCATCTTTCCAAACCAAGAGAGGCGCCACCCTCTTCTCTATGTGGAAACTGTGCAAAGCTGCAACAGCTTCTGCCCTAGAATCCTTGGAGGTCTTCTAGTCTAGCCCTCCCCAAAGCAAGTGCCCTGATACCATTCCAGGCAAATGGTTGCCTAATCTTTTCTTGAAAATCTCCAGCAATGCAGCATTGACAATTTCCGGAGGCATTGATCAATAGTTCTCACTGTCAGGAAATTGCTCCTTAGTTACAAGGTTGGATCTCCCTTCTGACAAGCTTCCAACTTGTTGCATCTTGTCTTCAGGTGCTTTGTGAACTGACCCCTCCCGTGCGGCAGCCCTTCAAGGACTGAAGGATTGAACCCTCTTCAAAAAGCATTTAATGCAAACTTCTCAGGAGAACAGAAAGCAAATTAGCTTTTTCATCAGACACACCAAATGGAATTTCTTCAAAAGCCAAGGTGTCGCTTTCATGTAACTAATAAAATGTATCTTGACACTCATACCTTTGCTAGGACTTCTGGGGACACTTCTTCGTCTGGAGACCACAACTTCCCATTTTTTTCACCTGTAGACTGCAAGATTTTAAACAATTAAAAAGCTATCAAAGACCGTTAATTTCAGTATCGATGCTAATAATCTGTTCTTTTCCCCCTTCTCATCCTCACATTTGGCAAAATTATACTCAACATACCCGATCATTCATAAGAAGATCTTTGACAATGAAATTTGCAACTACGGATTTCATGGGGGATGCAAATTGGTCTGGGGCCAGCATGGAAATGTGACCCAAGGAAACCAGAGGAGTTATGAGCTGCTCAGGAACGTCAGCATTCAAACTTCGACTTAAAGGCTGAAGGGAGAGAAAACAAGGGATTAACAACTGCATATTAGGACAGTCTTTATAAATAAATTATTGTGCTGTCTTAAGTTTATTACATATATAAACCTCCAGAAATGCAACGCAGCCTCAGTTTCTTGATATACTGTTGTAAGAGTACATTAGCATAGCTTCCAAAAATCTAACATCTTCCCTTTAATTTTCCAGCTACTAAAAGTCAAATGCAATTTTATTTATCTTGCTGCTTGGAGAGCCATGGTGGTGCAGTGGTTAGAAGGCAATACTGCAGGCTGACTCTGCCCACTGCCAAGAGTTCGATCCTGACCGACTCAGGATTGACTCAGACTTCCATCCTTTCAAGGTCAGTAAAACGAGGATCCAGACTGTTGCGGGCAAGAGGCTGACTCTATAAACCACTTAGAGAGGTCCACAAAGCACTGTGAAGAAGAGTGGAATTTTGGGGCAGAAATCCAGAGTGGCACTCTGTAGAACGACTGAACTATTTTCTTCATGAAATAAGGCAGCCTTATTACATTCTAAAGCAGGGGTACCCAACCCCCAGTCCATGGGCCAGCACTGGTCTGCGGCATGCCAGAAGCAAGCAAAGCCCCCTCCATGGGATGCAGGCAGCATATGAAATCATGCCTCCTCCAGTCCGTGGAAAAACCTCTCCACGCATCTTACTCCCTGGTGCCCAAAAGGTTGGGAGCTACTGTTCTAAAGTGCCATACAGTTTCATTGCCATAATTTTTTTTCTTAGATTATTATATTTACAATTTAAAATTACCTTGCTGTACTTTTGAATCCAATAGATATAGCCAGGAAAAAACGCTGCAGCAGTCCTATCCAGTTGTCCAAGATTCTTAACTACATGATTTATCGTGTTCTGTCACTACCGGTACTAATATTATTATGTTTACACAGGGCTAATAGAAGGCGGATATCATTTAGTATAGCGATCATTAATAAGAAATGAAGGCATTTGAATATATTAAGTTTTCCATTTTACTCTTTTGTAAAGAGTCATTTCATTCCTCAACGTGGGGATTAAGATGAAATCTCCATATATAATCCCAAGAGAAGGCACTGTCCCTAACCATACACTAAAACAAATCTCAATTATAAATTCTAGCATAAGAAAATCAGTAGTAAGTGAAGAGTGCTGCTATACTTGACTTTTGCAATTAACGTGGCTAATTTGTACTTCTCCTCTCTAAATAATACACTAAATAATACAATTAAAATAATACACTTTTAACTCTGAAGTCTTAATGGATAAATGGTTTCCAACAGAATTTCTGAAATGTGTCTGTAGCAAAGTGTAACCATATTTTTGCACTGCTGATTTTTATTTCTTTATAAGTGTTTAAATAATGAATCAAGTTTGAAACAGAAAAAGCTATTTGTTTATTTAGAAAATATGTTCAATAATCTTTTCTGATATTACAGAGTGAATGGCTCATCTCTTCTGCTCACTGCTTTTTATTATTTGCCACTTCAATCCCAGGCTATAATAATGCACAATTCCTATTCATTTCATGCTTCTTCACCAATCCAAAGGAATTTAATATATTGATCAATTTCATTATAAGCTTGTATTATTTCCCTAGAAAATAATGTCTTCCTTATTTTCCATCACCCAATAATCTGGGGTTTTTCAGGTAATATACACTTGAATAGTGCCCGAATGGTTTACAATCATAATTATGCAAAGCATAAATTCCATATTAATTTAAAAACAAATAAAAATCATACATCAGACAACATCTCCACCCCAGTTTGGCATCCTCCACTTGTATCTGGACTGAGGTTTCCAGAATTCTTACACTTTTATTATTCTACCAGGAAATATTGTAAGATACATAACCACAGATTATATACTGAAAGATTATATAACCACAAATTGAGAGAGGAATGGTTCTTTCCATCCATCCATTTGTCCATTATTTATACATCATAAATTATAAACCATAGTGTGCAAATCACAAGATCAAGATCATACAGTAAACTAATACCAAGCAAGCCTCAGAATAACTTAGTATGATGTCTGGATCAGGCCATTGTCATTATTTCTTGTGATATACCTATTGTGATATTCTTCACCCTTGTTTTGTAATTGTCTAGGATGGCCCAGACCAAAAATCTGCTCATAAGAGACAAAATAGGACTCTTCCTCTTCTATTTAGTTCAGCATGAGGCATTTCAAATTATACCATGGTTACCATGGTTTTAATCATTATGCAGATCAGAAAATTTTGGCAGGAAGGTTTCTCAAGCTTAGAAGCTGTGCCAGGTGAAATTTGACACAACTATTAAAGGCGTTAATATGAGTTTTACTGTTACGTTGCAACTATTTTTCCCCCTGTTATCATACAAATGATCTTTATAATCTACCCAGTAATCAATTTACATTTTCTCTTTCTGAAATGCGCTACACTGTGCTTTCACTATCAACCTCCACTAAAAAGACAGACAGCTGTTAGCGCTAAGCACTGATCCTTTACTACATTTTTTAAAGTATTGGGTCTAATATCATCGTATTATTCTGGAGTGGACTGTTAAAAAGAGTCTTAGGTATTTTTTCTAGTATGTGGATCTTGGGTCTTGTGTAGCAGTTTCAATAATGTAGCCGCCTTGAGTTCCCCCTGACCAGGGAAGAGAGGCGGGGTATAAATCTAATAAATAAATAAATAAATAAATAAAGCATTTTTAATTGTTTTTTTTTTCCTTTTGGAAAGCATGGTGACTTTGGGTAAAATGTATCTGTAGCATAATCCATTTCTGGAGCCTTTGATTGAACAGTTTCCTAGAGACCATTTCAGGAAACATTTAAAGCACTGTGGAAACTAATAGGGTTAGTTCTGTGAAAAAATACAAAACAAATTGACGGTGTCTAGAGAAAAATTACAATGGTGCAATAGTAACAACAAAAAGACAATCGAGTATTTTTACTAATTGCAGGGTATTCTAATTTACAATGATCTGAGCAAATGTACGACCTAAATGGAAAGACTCCTGGAATTGCTTTGGGTGCAAATATGGTAGAAAATATGTACAGCCATTTTATAGTACTTCCATTATCAACATTACAGACTTCTGGGAAGATTACTATCCTCTAATTCTTAGAAGAAATGCTATTAGTATGTCTTGGTATGTATTTCTCAATTTTATCACTGTATTGCAAATCTAATACACAAGGAGAACACATTTACAGAATGGGGAAATGTAAAAACAAACTTATTGTAATCTTCTATTGTGAAACTAATATTTATCCCATTAAATTAGTTTCTATGCTAGTTATAGAAACTTTTGCTCGGGTAGTTTTGAAAATTAGGCCCATATTTTAATATAATATGGGCATTAGACCCATATTACTTAACCTAATAATGTTCATTTTTGTCTCTACATTTGTAAATTTCTGGGATTTTTTAAATGCATTAACTACATTTGTCTGGCGACAGGAAAGCAAAGACAAAGCAGTTAATGAACTTCATTTATTTCCCATCATGGACAAAAGTAACTCTAATAGAATTGTAGAAGAAGCTATTTGGTACACTGAGTCGGATTGCTGTTCAGTGCATGGATTCAAAATAAAGTTTGCCCAATATTTGTCTATCCAAATATCTATCCCAAATCATCTTCTCCTTCTCCTTCTCCTTCTCCTTCTCCTTCTCCTTCTCCTTCTCCTTCTCCTTCTCCTTCTCCTTCTCCT
>JANHGC010008131.1:157576-168707 GCA_027560395.1 Boaedon fuliginosus
TGTTGCCGCCTCGAGTTCCCCTTCGGGGTGAAGAGAGGCGGGGTACAAATCTAATAAAATTGAAAAATTGAAAATTGCCCACAAGAATCTGGCTTCTCCTTTTACCGACCTCAGAAGCCGAGTCAACCTCTGAACCGGTGGGAATCAAACTGCTGGCAATCGGCAGAATTAGCCTGCAATACTGCATTCTAACCATTGTGCCATCACAGCTCCTAATGCCACCCTTCTGTGATACAGCCTAGGATAGTATGACTTATTCTGTTCCATGAGCATGCTAATGATTCTTTGGAAGTTGTCCAAGATATAGTTACTTCCATTGGCAAGTATAGAAACAAATTTATTCTGACAACCTCACAGATTCATGCCTGCTTATCCTTAATCACAACGTCAAAACTGCCAACATTGCATTTGCAATGCAACCTCAGCCCCTCTTACCCTTTTGTACTTCCATCACAGCAACATGCAAAAACACATTAAAAACAGGGTCTTTTTTCCGTATGCAAATGCTACAGACTTTCATACATACAGAATCTGAGGTAACATTAATTCTTCTTACCTTCAGCTTGAACTCCAGCTGTGGCATGACAGACAACAGTAGATTAGGATCGACAGCGAAAAGTTCTTGTATTAGATCAAATATATGCTCAGACAAGTCACTCACAGAAGACTTTCCTAGTACCAAAACCTGATTAAAAAACTAATAAGAGAGAAAACGTCTGCTTTAAAAAGTGAATATTTTCAAAGCGTCTACGCATTTTAACTGGTTGTTGCCATAACTCTATCACACTTTTGCAAAACTTTGTTCAATATTAAAGCATTCCTCCTGCCCCACGGGATATCTTGGCCCCTAAGGTATGGTTGTCCCTCCCCTCGGGTGGCTTTCTGGTTAAGACCTGGCTATGTCAACTAGTATGGAGATCCAAGTGTGGGACACAACCCTGAGGATGGCTGGTGGCTTGAGGGAGCTCCTTCCATCTTTTTTTAACTTTGTCTATTTTTGAATAAATGTTACATGGATTTTAACTTTTTTTCATTGTAAATTATTTCCATTTATTATTCAAATGTTAAAGATTTTTCAGAACAAAATAAAGCTTTCAATTCTATTGTATAAATATTTCAATAGAGTAATCTTAAATTGCTGTTATAGGGGTAATTCAGGGCAGAGGAATTCACATTTACTTATATCTTATTGAATTGACATAATCCAGGAAGGAAATTATGTTTTTCTTACTGTCAAATGCTGTAAATGGCTAGTTCTTGGACTGATAGTTACTAATCTAGAACATTTTCAGATGATTCATGGCGGTTTCCTATTTGACAGACTAGGAAAAGGGAAGTCTGGTGATAAAACATGGAGAATTAACTTTGTCTGTTTTTGGATGGATTTTTATGTGGATTTTATTGCTTGTTACTTGTAAACCAGACAAGAGTTGCTTTGGCAGTGAGACAGGGCAGTGTATAAATTCGATTAGTAAATAAATAGAATTGTGGTTTCAATTTCTATTCAATACACAGCATGAAAGATGAAATTCTATCACTCTCACACATATGTTGGAGCAGATTACAAAACGCCAAAATTCTCAAGTTAGCAAAAGCCATTAAAAATTCCTGCCTCAAGTGTTAGAGTGTAGACACTAGGAGTCTTTAAAAAAAATAAAATGGTAATCTTTGAAATCGTAAAGCAAGATTATCTTGTGGGATATATTTTGGGCAACAAGTGTATTTCACAAGGATGCTACAAATTAAAGGATTAGCATTCTACTTCAGTGCAAATTGTGGACTAACATTCTGGTAGTCAAGTCTATTAGAATCTGATAGCATGGAAATGAGACTGAAGCAAGCAACCTTGAGAAAGGAATTAGCCATGATGCAACCCAGATTTAAGAAGCAGCTGAAACTATGATCATATTGATGGCCTTGTATCAAATTACTTAGTAACATGCCGCAACATAATAATTTTCCCTAACTGTATTTTACACACACAAACTCCTTCACTTCTATCTCTGCATCACAAACACATTAACAAGTTCACAGATAATCCTATTTAAATTATTTATCCCTATGTAGGTACTAAGCCTTAAAGCTAGCTTTTATTTGAAAACTCGAACCCCCCCCCCCCCATAATTGGCTTGCAGATTTTAAAGTCTCACTTTGTAAGCATTTGTAGCAAGTGACAAGACAGTTATAACCCACATCACTAATAATTTCTACCTCTAGATGTTGGAAAGCCTAAAAATTTGCCTAGTAATTTCTTCTGTTTATCAGCAGACAATGTCAGTTTGCTAATCTGGCCAACACAGCATGACTACCTTGTCATGAATTTAGCTCATCTCTGACTGAAATAGTGGGAAGAAGAGAGATGTGTAATAGATGTGGGATTATGATTGTTGAGTAAGTGGCCTCATGGTGCATGTAAAGTATCAATACTCATTTTCAAATTTTATAAATTTGCTATAATGAATAATCCAAAGAAATGTTCAAAACGAGTCAGGTTTTAAAATGCAGCAATCGCTAGTATATTAAAATTTGCAATACATACATTGGCAATGCATGGTTCAATGGTTTGGACTGTTCTTTTCAACAGGATTTTTGCAAGGTCAAAGGCCTGTTTATTAAGGTTCTAGAATAAAAAGAAAAAAATGCTTAAGAAAATTACAGTTGTTATCAAGCAACTCATGCTAGACATTTCTGAACACAAGGTATGAGGCAAACTCTAAAGTATGGTATCTATACATGAATGCAGTAGTTAGTAGGTAGGTAGGTAGGTAGGTAGGTAGGTAGATAGGTAGGTAGGTAGGAAGGTACGTAGGTAGGTAGGTAGGTAGGTAGATGTGAATGAACCTTACATTCATGAATGTTACTATAAATCTGTCCTTTTATAGATAGCAGAATAGGATTCGGCAACATTCTGGATGTGTGTGTATAAAATCTTCCTAACCTTTTTTTTTGGGGGGGGGGGGAGAGACAGGAAGAGTTATAACTTCTAAGTTGATAATATACTACCAAGAGTTCTCCAGAAGTTAACAAAATTTAAACAATGACCTAAATCTCATGTGTCTATCAAGCCCTACAATCTTTTTAAGATTTACTGCATCACTGCATAGTGAACCTAGTGACTTAACAAATTGCTAGCCTCCATTTTAAAATAACCTTTTAAAAAACACCCTAGTTGGCTCACAAATTATAACGTCACTAATTATATACCGAGTTATAAGTTAAAATACATGCAGGTGCCCAGTTGTTGTCTTTATCAACGTGTCCCTTATAAATTTTCTGAACATCTTTGCATTTAAAAAAATAAGATGGCACCGATGAAGTTCCAGTAGAACTAAGAGGAAGGAAAGATCAGCAGAAGGCCAGCAAGTTTTCTATTATTTTGGCAACAAATCCTGTAAGACAGAGGTGGGAAACTATGGCTCCTTTACAACTTGTGGACTTCAACTCCCAGAGTTCCTGAGCCAGCCAAGTTGGCTCAAGAATTCTGGGAGTTAAAGTCCAAAGGTCATAAAAGGGCCATAGTTCCCACCCTGCTGTAAGAGAAGACTTTCAATTTCTATCCCAAGAATGCAAGAGGGGTTTTTTTTGTCTTTGCAAACCTTGTGTGCAGGAATGAGGTTGATAAGAATGGAGTCCAACAGTTCTTGAGTCACCCCGTCGCCTTCCATGATGATAGAACTCATCAAATCTAGCATATGCATTTGGACCTTCTGATTGTGGCTATTGCTAAATATAACATTAACATTAGATTATTAAGTGACAATAGTATTAGTACTCAATTAAAACAACTTGTTACTAAATTTCAGTCAGTAATCTTTTCCACTTGTTTTTACTAAAAACGAACAGATCACATGAAAGACATTTTAAGTTTATTTCTCTCTTGATTTTACTAGGAAGCATCATGGTACTTGGGTTCTTCTGTTTTTTCCCATACCTTTCCCACTAATTCGCCAAAGCAGTAATATTCATTATCAAATTCATTTGCATAGGATGAGGAGGCGGGCTACATGTTTTATCGTGCAGATTTCTAAAATCTTTGCTCTGAAATTCACTCTCAGGCCAAAACAACTCGAGAAATTCAGGTTGAATGTTTAGTTTCTTGCCAATGTCACTATAACCCAAAGGCAAAAGAATATATATATATATATTTATATGGGAAAGTAATGTGTTCTAACAGTGGATAATTCTGGGACCTTGGTGCTCTCTAAGCTTGCTAGTTTTCTTGCAGACATTTCACTACCAAACTAGGTAGCATCATCAAGCAATCATCAGGCAATTAGTCAGTCAACAGGCAATTAAAAATTGTCCCAGATTATTTTGGATTATACTGTCTTTCCAATTAATTATCTTGACTCACAGAATTAAACTGAAGCTATAGAGAAACAAAATTTTCACAAACCTGTATTTATGCTCATTGCTTGGACATATTAGATTCATAAGATATAAAGAACTTGATTCTGATGTTTAGGCATGCCCATGGTTGCCATTGTGTATTTCTCAGCCAGGTAATTCTGCCATTACAGTATTTATTTTTGCAACCCTAAAGTTCATGTGTAACACTGCTACCATAGTATTGTTTTATAAAGTTGTAATAAAAACATAGTTACATTGCAGAAATACAGTATATCTTTATTAACATAAGAGTTAGCATATTTGCATTTGCACCTTTCTGAAATTGCACAATAGGCACAAGTACTCCAACTTACTTGATAACTGAAAAGAGAGTCCTAAAAAGCTGAATAAAAATTTCATTGCAATCTTCCAACTCAAAGCAGATGTTGTAAGATTTAACCCACGCTAAGTTCTGTAACAAAAACAAAGCATTAATATTATCATTTCAATCTAAACTACATGTTTATGGCAAAAGGTCAGCACAACCTCAAAATAACTTGCCAATGATGAGACACTGGTTTGTTGAAAAAAGCATCATAACATTTTTGTATGCTTTGATATATTAGAAATGAAAAGGAGCAAAGGGGAAAAAAATATTTTGCCTTATTACTTTTCAACAGAAACCGAACAAGCATTTATAAAGCTGCAACATTCATAAACGTAACCGTAGCTTTGTTGAGCATGGATACATACTTGATTTAATTTGATATAAATTCTTACCTCTAATAAGTAAAAGTATCTGTTAAACTGAGGGCTTTTAGTGTCCTCTAATCCTTTTAACTGTCTTGTAATAAACAAAAATATATCCTGCAAAACAAGAACATTTTTAAATGAATTATGCTATCTATAGATTTTTATCTTGGTGCTTTTGTTTTTGTTTTGCAACTTAAGTGATACTCCCAGCATTAAGAAAATTCACAAAAGCTTTTGTTCAGATGTAATGATTAACTACAGGTGATGTTTAAAGGCTTGTGAACGCTTTGATTAGCCATTTCTTCTCCAGAGCCAGGGACTATGGTGGAATGAAAAGTTAGCAACTAGACTGGCTGTTCCTAATTCCTCTCTGGGAAAGGAGACTTGAGATCGCTCACAAGTGCTCCACACGGTTGTTCATGAGGAGACCCTAAAACTAGATAAAGAGAACGCAATTAAGCAAATGAGTTTGCAATCTACAAACATCTATTAATGCTAGTCCTCTGAATATTGAAATAACTTTTAGGGAAGGTGTCAGGATCTGGATGTATTGCTTGTCTGTGCGCTCCCTGGAATTAAGGGCAGGGAGACTTTAAATCTTTAGGAGGGGCCGGTCCATGACGTAATGGGCCGTCTTATCTCAGTTCATGTAAATAACTCGCCAGGTACAGCGTTTCAGAATAAATGATTTACCGGATCAGCAGTTGAGAATCTTTGTTTTCTGGGCGGTTTGACATCGGAAGCTAACAGAAGGAACCTAAGTACCACTATTCGGCTCCAGCTTACGTGATCAAAGTGATACATGTTTTGAATTCATATACTTCCCCCTTAGTTGGCATTATCTTAAATTCTGCGTCCATTTATGATTCATGTAGTTTCCATGATTATCCAACAAACCAAGGCTAAAATTAAATTATAGACTTCAATCTGCCTGGGGTCAAACACTCAAGCTTGATTTTTTTTTTCTCAATAAAAAGCAATGCAAATGTTTCTATTTCCTCTCCCTATGGAAGAGGAAGCTGCAAGATTAATAGTTACCTCAGTTTGTTCAGATAACAATTAATCCTGGTTTATTATCACAGGTGCTTTATGCTACTATCTGTTTCTGACTTAGTGAGACAACCATCGTTTCTTTGAAAATCTCAAGAGGCAAAGAAGGTGAAAAGAATTTGTTAATTTACCTTGAGCTTGTCATGTGAAGTATACGGTGCTTCGGGGGCATAAATTCGAAATATATCAGCCAAACAACAAGCTACAAGGAGACGGACATCTTTGTTGGGGTTCCTGAGGAAGAATTCGGACGCAAGGTGCAAGGCTAGAGGGAGATATTGTTGTTTCTCATCTTCTGAATCCTGGTCCATATCCATAAATGTTTTCACTACCATCTAGGAATCAATAAACAAGATAAACATTTCCTTTTTTCATCAACATTGTAATATTTATTTATAATGACCTGAAAACAATAATTTGGCAAATGTATGTCTTTCAAGATTTTTCTATAGTGTTTATATAATTAATTGGAGTCACGGTGGCACAGTGGTTAGGATGCAGTACTGCAGGCCTGTGACTGTCGGCTCCCTGCAATTTGGCAGTTCGAATCTCACCAGGCTCAAGGCTGACTCAGCCTTCCATCTTTCCGCGGTGGGTAAAATAAGGACCCAGATTGTTGGGGGTAATATGCTGACTGTAAACCGCTTAGAGAGGGCTATAAAGCACTGTGATATATAAAGTATATATCACAGGTATCTAAGTCTAAGTGCTATTGCTATTGCTAATTGGCTCAACTCTTAATAAAGGTATGCATCTTCAATATGTTCTCCAGACATGACCAAATAAAATAAATAGAAAACAAAATAATGGAATAAATAAAAAATAAAATTAAAAGCAGCAAACAATAAATATTAAAGGAAGCACACGAAGGTAATTGTACTGTTTATCAGTAAGAAGGAAAACCTGGCAGGAGAATAAAAGGATTCTTTTCTTGATTTGAAAATAGAAATGTATATAAGCTGAGGAAAATACTTTTCATAGAATAAGACCATCGCCAAAAGCTGCTATGGAAGATAAGGACACCAAAAAGAGATGTGAATCCTTGGCTGGTTGTATTTTTTGACACTGCAACATTCCCATGCTGCCCTCAACTTATAACCACAATTCAGCCCAAAATTCCCTTCTGTTGTTAAGGGAGACATTTGTTAAGTGGGCTTTGCCCATTTTATGACTTTTCTTGCCTCAGCTGTTACGTGGATCACTGCAGTTAAGTTAGTAACTCAGTTGTTAAGTGAATCTGACTTCGGCACTGACTTTGCTTGTCAAAAGGTCGCAAAAGGGGATCGCATGACTTTGGGGGGCATTGCAACGGTCATAAATGTGAACCCGTTGCCAAGCATCTGAATTTCATTCACATGACCATGGGGATGCTGCAAAGGTTGTGACTATGAAAATCGGTAATAAGTCACTTTTTTCAGCGCCATTGTAACTTTGAACTAAGCGAACTGTCGTTGAGTCAGGGCCTACTGGTACGGCATGCCAGATCTTCCCTTCCTGCAGTGTTTGATCATGGACATGTGTTGGTTTTTTTACCATTCACAAACAGGCAGCTAAAGAGCAATAACAATTCTGCCACCTGGGCACAGGATAGAAAAAACCCGTTCACAAGAACAGATTTCTCCTATCTTGCTTTACACACAGTGCCCCTGCTATATACCTGCCCTGGCCCGTGAATCATCAATCCAAACTTAGATCCTTTCACTTCTCTCCAAAGGCCAGAAGACTTGCTGCCATCTCCAACCTTACATGCCCCAACCTCAGCCTTTGCCACCTTGTGCAAGGACCTTCTGCAAGTCTGATTGGATCATCACTTCTCACTTGTGTACACAATACTCCTAACTCCAACTGACTCCAATTCATAAGATGCAAGAGTCTATGCACACTATTTACCCTCCTACCTGCCTCTCCCCCTCCCTCTCTCACTGTATAGAGGAAAACCACCTTCTGCCAAATTGGCTGTCGCCCAGGGAATGCAACGTTATGGTCTAAATCACGTTGATAAAATCTGCTTTCCAGTTTACTAGTTTTTCTGGTTTAGCTTCATGTTGGTTTCTGGGGCCACAGTAGCGCGTCATCTTTTCTGGCCTCATCTCCCTCTCAGTTTCACAAGTGCAGGTCGGCCTCGGCTTACGACTTATAACTGAGTCCAACATTTCTGTTTTGTTTTCAGTGAGACATTTCTGAAGTGAGTTTTGCCCCCATTTTATGACCTCTCTCGCCCCAGGGGTTAAGGGAATCGCTGCAGCTGATCAGTTAGTGACATGGTTGTTAAGTGAATCGGGCTTCCCCTGTTGGCTTTGCTTGTCAGAAGGTCGCAAAAGGGGATCGGGGTGAACCGGGGACACAGCAAAGGCCATAAATAGGAACCGGTTGCCCAGTGTCTGAATTTTGATCGCATGATCATGGGGGTGCTACAGTCAGAAGTCACATTTGTCAGTGCCGTTGTAACTTTGAATGGCCACTAAATGAACGGTTGCAAGGTGAGGACAACCTGTAGTCATCGTAGCTATTCTCCAATCCAGCAGGCAATCCTTCTCTAACTGAGGTTACTCTCACGGACCTCTGCAGGGGCTCGTCTCCAGACCAGGCCCAGTTGTCTGGTGCATGTTTTAGATATTGTCCCTCTCACTGGTACAGGTGGATACACAGTTCCCCCGTCCTTCCAAAATAAAACTTACTGGAAGTGCCTCCAATACATCTCGCCATCTAGGCCGGAAGGAGGTGTTAAGAAAGGGCTGAGCTTAGAGTCCATGCATGGCAAAAAGTGGTACAGGTCTGACCTCCGCCCAGAATCCCTGAACTCTTTATTTGACCATTCCCAAGGGAAAGCAGTCAGTCTGGAAAGACTCTTGTAACAGGCGACTGATAATAAGGCTTCTGCTTGGAGACCACCGGTAATCCTTGACTTAGGACCACAATTCAGCCCCAAATTTTTGCATCTGCATTTTGATCACGTGACCGTGGGAATGAGCGTGAATGGAAGAACAACCCCAAGTCACTTTTTTCAGTGCCGGTATAACTTCAAACGGGCACTAAATGAACTGTTCTAAGTTGCAGATTTTATGAACAAGCAAAAAGCATGGATTTTCTGGGGAAGCCAGCAAGGAAGATTGCAAATGGTGATCATGTGGGTTCAGTCATAAATGTCAGCATGTTGCCGTGTGCCCTTATCGCATTCGTGCAGTTTCAGGGGGCACTGCAAATAGCATAACTTTGGGGACAAGTTGTAGGTCCCTTGATTCAGCACAGTCGTAACAGTCACCGAACAAATGATTGTAAAGTCAAGGACTACCTGTATATGGTGCATCTGAAATACGTATAATGGCAGCATGCTAGGAAGTCAACCCTATGAATTCTGCTGAGTGTAATCTTTCAGCTACGTTTTTAAAATGGCACGATTACCCATCTCCTAATACATTAATACAGGGGTCCTCAACCCCTGGGCCGTGGCCTATTCGGAATTGGGCCTTGTGAGTGACTGGCTGGAGCGCACATGTTCTTGCAGCTCAGCCTGCGCGAGTGGTGGACCACTGCTTGTGCAAGTCGAGCTGTGAGCATGTGCATTGGCCCACCAGTCGTGCAAGGGCTGCGTGTATGCATGCACACTGGCCTGCTGTTCGCACAGCCCAGTTCCCCTCTCCCCCTCCAGCTGGGCTGCCGAGCTACAAAGGTTAGGGACCACTGCATTAATGAATGCAGCCTTATTTACAGAAGATATGCATGGTACAGGTAAAGCTATTATGGGCAAAAACGTTTCGAATGTTAGTTTCTCCCAAGGATAAGCACTCAGCTGGCAATGCTCTCAAAAAGCTAACTATAACCTGACTGGTGCTTGGATGAGAGTTCAAGAATAAAGCTTAGGGCTGGTAAATAAATAAAAATAAATAAACAAATATTTAAACGATAAAGATTACCATGCATATCCGCCTTCCCCTCCCTAATAAATGTAATGCACTTTCACCTATTGAAAATATTATTTTCCAATCCACATTACATTTTTCTGAAGATATTTTCCCTCTATCCTTTTGGTGCAGCTTTAATACTAGAGAAAGATTATTATATTAAAATCAAACCAAGGGGGGGGGAAAACCAAGTATTCTTTAATAACTAGAGTGTGGTTAAACGGATGTTTGCGAAATTGTGTTATTAGCATATTACCCATCTGTTTCAAAATGTCCAACTCAGGAAGTAATTCGTTCACTTTAGGGTAAATACCCTATATCATACTGGGAGTGAAGAAACCACAATCCAAAATATTTGGGGGGGGGGCACATGGTTTTGTTCTGGAGAGCTCAATTCACCACACAAAAATATACTCCCCAATGGGCTTTCAAGCTTATCCATTGTAATTAGGCTTTAAAATAACTTCTGCTAACAACAAGGGAGGTTATTTTAACACCTGATTACAACACTTGGGGGGCTGCCCTTTCAATTGAGTGATCTCATAAGTGCTACCCAGATAATCTTAGAGCTTTAAAATAGCCTTGCTAAAAACAATAGAGGTTGCTTAAAAGAATATGAAAGGCAGAGGCCTTATCAATTAAGTGATAATACCTTTACTCTCCCGCCTCCCCCTTCAAGGATGTGTGGGCAGAGCACCACACATTTGGGAAAAAATGAGATTTCTTTTAAATGAGCTTGTAAAGAAGCTGGGAAATTTCTGATGTGTGTATGTGAGAAAGAGATAGAGGGAGGGAGGGAGAGAAATCCTCAACTTACGACTGCAACTGAGACTGGAAAAGTCATTGTCAAGTGGTGCGGTTGTTGTGCAAAGGCATCACATGACATCTCAACTTTCCCTGTTGGATTTCTCATTAACCTCGCTTGTAGGAAGTTGGCTCGGAAGGTTGCAAATGGTGATCACCCAACTCTGGCAGGCAGCAACTGTCCTAAATGCAAGTGAGTTGAAGTCACTGCTTTCAGCCAGTGCCGTAGCGTGGGCTTTCGTCGCCTGGGGCCGACCGGAAATTTGCCGCCCCCTATTTAGTTATTCAGCGCG
>JANHGC010008135.1:17538-31835 GCA_027560395.1 Boaedon fuliginosus
ATTCCTGGTGACAGTAGCATCAATGAGGAACAACTTGAAAAAAATCACCTGATATCAGGACTTGAAAATCAAACTGCAGAGACCTAGGCAAGCACTAAAAAACAATTGGTGTGGACAAAATCACCATCAGTCAGCTACAGAAGGCCACCTTACTGGGATCTGCTCGCATAATCCTCCGATACATCATGCAGTCCTAAAACGCTTGGGAAGTGTTCAACTAGTGATTTATGATACAAAATCCAGCATAGTTATCTTGGTTGCTGTGTGCGCTGTTAAATAACAACAACAACAACAACAACAACAATAATAATAATAATAATAATAATAACAACAACAACTCATGCTTCAGTCCTCAGAGAGCCAATTCAAGTTATTATGGACAAATGGACAAATAAACCTACTCTAAAGTTGTTTTGTTTGTCCTACTATATCCAGTATTTTTTAAAATACTTTCTAGCCAACATTGTGTTCAATGGTCCCATGTAATCTGGGAAATGCCAGTTTGTGGAGAAATCTGAGTGAGGTGGTGACCTATTTGGCATTCATAATATGATCATGAGAAAAACAATGTCCTTCCCTAATATACTAACTGATATATCACCACTGAACTGAAAACTTTGTATAGTACTCATGACAAATAGTTCTTGGCAGATTTATGTCTTGTGCAATTGCTTAATCCCCTTGTAAACTGATGATCAACATCACACTCCATTTTTTTAATTCCCCAAATTTTATTATTTCCTAATAAGTTTTACAATTATTTTACTGTCACAACTTGATGGAAAGCTGATGCTGGTTTTCCTTGATTGCTGCAGACATTATTTCCATGTTTGTTTATTTTGTGCATCAATTTGGTAATGATATTGTGGATGACATTGTTTTTGCCTTCAAGAAGTGGTTGTGAACTAACTGAATACTTTTTGATTTCTTTTTGTTGATGTCTTTGCAGGATGCAGTCTCCTGCTCCCCTGAGAAAGAGCAGTTGGCCCAGATTCAAAATGTTATCCAGGAACTTCCACCATCACATTATAGGTAAAAGAGAAAACTTAGTAGTTATTGTGGGTTGCAGGCAAGTAACATCTGAACAATACCCTTTATCTAAGATAGCTCAGTTTTTAATTAGTTAAAAGACTGGATAGTCCACTAATGGTCCACTAATCAGATAATCGCTCAACAATTTAGCTATATATTTTCAATATATTTTTATTGAAACAGATAGAGTGTTACATTATCAGGGCTAATAATCTCTGTTCCCCACCTATCCAAACTATCTTTTTCCCAGCCATGTTCTTCCAGTGCTTTTGTTTACTCATCTATTACTGATGTTTATTACTGTATTCAGGTCTCTATCACATCATTTTGAAATTCCAGGAAGCCTTTTATTGTCAAGTAAAATATTTTCAGTCATAAAATGCCTTTTGTTTTGAGTCTCTGCTGTATAAGCATTGTTGTAGATAATCGTACAACCAGCTGGCTCCTCAGTCAACATGGCTTTCACATAATTCAGATGAGGTTTTAGTTCCGATTATATCTATTTTGTGTCTTCTCCTCATTCAGTTTCAGATGTTCAGTGGAGGGACATGGGATGTGGGCTTGTAGGGTCCCAATGCCTCCCAGTTGAGATAAGTAAGAGTAAGAAGAAGAAGAAAAATATTTCAATGGAAGGGGGAGAATTGAGTATTTAATAAATGCATTAACAGCTAAAGTAGTAGACCAGAATGACGAAATTGAAGTCCTCATGGCCCAAATTTTGCTGCAGCTCCCAAAGCCATCGGGAATCAATGTTAAATTTGCAATTTTTAATGTGACATAAGATGGCAAATATACGGTAATTAAAGGCAGTGATCACATTAGCTGCAATTTATTAATTTAACTTTTAATAAAAACTAGTGAAATTTAGTGGCTGTTCTTAAATATCTTTGCTTTGGCTGCTTTCACTTTTTCAATAGAACTTGGACCCTAGCAAGCCACTCAAAGGCTGGTATAATTAAGGCAATATTCACATTTATTGGTGACTGGAAGTCCCTTATGGACTTTTTACATAAAGCCTGAACTTATGATTTGTGGCTTTGATGATTAGACACTAGAAATTATAGAAAGAAGGGTGGTCACAATGTAAAGTCAATTTATAACTATTCTTGTAACTATTCTTGTAACTGCCATTACATTAAGAAGATTTGTTCATATATTTATTATTAATGAAATGTGTATACTCATCCATCTCACCAAAATTTACTCTGGGTGGCACACAATTGAATAAAAATCAGATATAAAAATATACATTAAAAAATAAATAGTATAAAATTAACAAATGTACAAACTCTTAGGAGAAGAGAGGATAACAATAACTGTTTCAACAATGGAACCATCTAAACGTATTAACTGGAGTCTCAGTCCTCATAGCGTAACCAGTTTTGAGGCCTTTCATAATATCAAAATGGATGGAGCTAATCTAACTTTGGAGTGGGGTGCAGGAGAGAAGGTCCCATAATATAGATGCCACTTCTGTATATTATGTTTCTTTCTGTTCTTTTTTTGTTCTAGTTTAGTTTGTACTAGTCTTATTCTTCTGTTTAAAATTTTCAATAAAACTATTTTTTAAACTTTTGTAGCTATAACCCTAGCTACAAATGACTGCACACTCAGTCCCAATACAGCTTAGTTTACATTGTCACCTTAAAATATGCTCAATAATTGGCAATTGGTACAGATTTTAGTTTAGACATTAGCATTGTGCTACTGCGTGTTACATTAGTTGTACCTGTTCTAGATGGCTCCAGCACGTTGTGATAGTCATATCTGTTTTTGGTTTGTCTTGACTACTTTATTTCAGGACCTTGGAATACTTAAGCAAGCACCTGGCACTTCTGGCATCCTTCAGTGGCATGACCAACATGCACACCAGGAACCTGGCTTTAGTGTGGGCACCTAATCTCCTTAGGTATGATAAATGTGCTTACTATTTTGCTTTATTCTAAAGGCAATACCAAGAAAGTTGGTAGACTCCTGGTGGGAAGGGCTACGATGTCATCACAGGCTTGAAGCCTTGAAAAAATGTTATTATTTAAATCTTGAGTTAAGTCTTGGAGGTTCATGGCCACAAAAGATATTTAAAGGGGATCAGTGGTGAAGAAAAGGTTGAGAACCACTGATATAGGCCATGACTGGAGAAGAGAACCAAGCCTGTTTCTTGAGTTTTTTTCAAAGTATATAGTAAAATGATTGCTGAAAAATTGGCTATAGTTCTACACACTTTTTCAATGGGACATGAAAATGATATTGTGACTCCTAAAATTGTCTTTGTATAGATTAAAACAAAAACAAAAATCTCAGACACATCCCCTCTAAATTAGGAAAGTAACCGCAAAATCCCAATTCTATTTATGTGCTTGCTGAAACTATGCCCATTTGTCGGATACATCTGGTGTCCTCATCTCAAGGCACAAGAAGAGATGGAAAACACATACACACATACATCCACTTGTGTTCTAGTATTAGGTATAGCAATAATTCATAGAGTATTGAAGATATCTGAACACAATACATCGACAAGCAGCAATACACTGAAATGAATTTGATTATGGAAGCACTATTGCACAGATCCATTTGTTTCATGTATTTCATTTTCAAAATAAGCTTCTCATTAGAATTTTCCATTGTGTGTGTGCAGCAATACACTGCATATGAACTACTACTAAAATGAGTTTGTTCCAGGATACCAGTATGGTCAGCAAGAGGCTCTGAATTTGAGCCTTAGAAAATACAGGGCAAAACCTGTCTCCAGCTTTGCAGTTCTTGAACTGCTCCAAAATTTAATGGTGTTTCCTGCATAGTCCTCCTTTTTTTATTTCAGGGAGGGGGTGATGGTGGTGGTGGTGGTGGTGGTGGAAGCTACACTTATTTATATAAATATGGATCCCCAGGGAAAATGAAAAGTAGCTGTACCCCCCTTACAAGGCTATCCTGTTGAAGGAATCCCTTCTGAGTTTTTATCTCGCACTTCAGCCATTAGCTTTACAAAGGACTGTGTTGCTCAGAGATAATTTCTTCAGCAACACTTTGGCGTGTCAAGATAAGAAAGAATTTATCTGTTTCTACTTTTTGGATAGGTGGGTGAAGCTGGAGTTAGAAGGAGAGATTGTTTGGGCCAAAACATTGATGTGATGAAAACCACAAAGCAAGATTTTTTTTAAAGGCAAACTCACAAAATCCATCAAGTTGAATTGTTTTCTGAAGTTTTCCCTTCCTTTCCCACTTGATGCTTTGAGGTCATGGTTCTACTCCGAGATAACTTAAATCCTGTGGATTAACTTGGACTGCAGCAGCCCCAGCTCTAAGTGGAATTGCTACACCAATGATCAGAATGGTGCCTAGAAAATGGCTCATATGCCTCTTAGCAAGGGGGTTGTTAAAATCTGTTGTCATAATTAGGCAGAGTTTTGAAGTTCCTGGGGCATCCTCCTTGCATCTTTAATAATCTAGTAGAAGGAGGCTTGCTGTAATGCTGTATCTTGTATTCACATGAAAGTGCTTGCTGTGCACTTTAAGGCTCTTGTCTTCATTCTTTGCTGTACAGAAATGGGACATAAATTTCTGCCACTAGGCAGCAGATTTAAAGTAGCTCAGCTCAGATAAGAATTTCATCAGAATGTTCTTTGAAGTAATCTGAAACAATCCTTGCTTGTGTATGCTGTTTATTTTTGCTGACATAATATTGTTGGCTGAGATATGTTTCATGTTTGATTATGTCTCGTGCTATTTTATTTGTCTGGTCTGCCATAAAACAATGGTGCCCTGTTGATTTACAGCATTTCATCTTACCCCTCTTTTAGGAAGCTGAAATGACAACCAAGCATTCCCCTCCTCCGCCCATTCCATCTCATGCAACAATACTGAATGTTCATGCTTTAGTTTGGCCAGCTTAAAAATGCTAACAGGATCAGCTGGAGTAAGGAGTCTGATGAGATGGAAAATGCTTCTTTCATAACTGATATTTGATTTAGAAAGAAAGCAGCTATAACCATCATTATCCCTGACATGCCACCAGTTCCAGCTGATATTAATTGCCCCTTTAAGAAAAGACTGTCCATTAGATATCATGCTAAATATATTTCATCTGGAGAAATCTTTGCTAGAATTAGAATAGGTACTGTGGGCTTCATGTCTGAAGAGAGATTTCACATGGAGCTCCTTGTTTCCTAATTTGATATTCTAATAATTGTACCATATCGACTGACTGCCCTCCTAGGTTTAGGAAATTATGGGTGTTGAAGGCTACACATCTGAAGGATACTGTTTATGGGAAGGATGATTAAAACTGCTATTGCAACATTTGATAAAAGCCAATGGAGTCAATGGGAGTTTTTGTCACATTCTTTGAAGCCCTGACTTAATGAGATCTAGGGAAGGGCTTGTTATATTGTACTTCATCTTTGTTCATAAATTTTGGTCTTCCTTTTACAAAAGCTTAGCAAAGACATTTTGCTAACCAAGCAAATCAATACACTAACCCATGTACAAAAAAACTCATCTGGATAATTGAGTCTCTTTAATGGGATGGCTATTCTTGAAATTTCTTTTAGATTACACAAGGATTGTTCTTGCACCAGGATTCTTCTGAGATGCAAGTTCCACTCATGAAACTGTTCTTCTAAGTTACGATCTGTGATCCATTTTAATTCTTCCCTTGCTGTCCTTCTAAAAATCTATATTTTGATTCCACCATAAGTTGATTATTACCATTTGTTTCTCCTAAAAGAGTAATAAAAAATTATGAGCTGACTCTAGCCTGTGGAAGTTCTCTTTTAAGATGTTCCCCCAGATTTAAACTCTTCTTTTTTCTTTCTGAAAAGGGGATGAAATGCTCATTGAAAGACACACTGCAGTGTTTAAAGACTGCCTGAAGAATTTTGCTGCATCTTTGAAGGATTCATGGGTCTCCAGGGCTTTGATGGATCTATATAAAAAGTTGTCCCCTTTGTGCAGTATTTAAGTTCAAAGCAGACTCTATGAACTCTAGTAGAGGATATCTTAATACCCATTTCCTCTGGTTTCTGAGAAGGGAGAAGAATTTGGGGTCTAAATAGGTGAATGTGTGAATAGAAAGTATACAACTGTGGTTCTAAAGCCAAACCATTTCTCTGTTTAGCCTAGCTCTGATAGTGTTGGTCTATGTCAGCAGTGGTGAACCTTTTTTCAGCCTGTGTGCCGGAAGTGTGGGTGCATGCATGTGTGTGCACGTGCAGCCACATGCCCTGTACCCTCCCCATGTGTGTTCACGCGCACACGCAGCATTCCCACCACCCCGCACGCTATCCTGTCCTTGTTCCAAAGCACACTGATTGTCGGATCAGCTGTGTTTCAGCTTTGCAGATGCACACGCATGCTCATGAGGTGGGGGGGGGGTGTCGCATGCACCTGCACTGGTGGCAGGGAGAGTGGAGGGTCATGTGCGCTTGCACACATGACCCCCCACGTGCATGCAGAGCGCATCTCCACAGCCGGAAGACAGAGCAGCTGTGTTTCCAAAATGGCTATGAAAGACCACCATGGACTTCAGGTGGGTGGGCGGGCCCACTTAAACGATGGTGCATGTGCCCAGAAGGAAGGCTCTGCATGCCACTTCTGGCACGCATGCCATAAGTTCGCCATCGCTGGTCTGCAGCGTAGTATTCCTAAAACATTTGTCAGGAGACCATTTGAAACCAATTGTCTACCCCAACTTTGCATTTTGAAGTGAGCAGTGCAGGTTCTATATGATTGGTTCTATTTTGCTACCCAATAACATGTTGGTATTGATAAAAATAGAATGGTACTTTGGACTAAAGGGATGAACTTCATTCTCTCATCTTTCCATAAACTGGCTATGGTATGGCAAACTTTTATTGTAAATATTTTACAAAAAAGAGACCAAGCCATTTAAAATGTACTTTGTGTAACTCGTGTAATGTGTATAATTGATTTATGCATGTCTGTGGTGTAAGTGAGGAGTCATGAAAGGAATGCAAAACAAAAAGGTTCACAGTTAGGCTGTGGGTCAATTTCTGCTGCTATTACAGTGGTTTTTTTTTTTTTTTGCTATAAAATTGCAGACACAGCTTATTATGAAATTTAGTTCTCTAGTTTGCAAGCAGTGCATCGGTCGGGTAATGTTTCGTTGTTCTTCCAACTGCTTCTCTGATTGTGTTTAGATCAAAGGAGATTGAGGCGGAGGGCTGCAATGGAGATGCAGCTTTCTTGGAAGTGCGAGTCCAACAGCTGGTGATAGAATTCATATTGAACCACGTGGATGAGATCTTCAGTGACAACGTTTGTGTCAGGCCAAATGATAATGAAGGTAATTCCTTCTCAACTATTTTCTTTTATGTTAGCAATGATCATTTCCAAATGTATCTGACCTCTTTTGGCCAATAAACTTAGTTCTTCCCAGAACATAACCTATTTATATTACCTTTAGTATTTAGGTCTTGTGAGGTACTCATTCAGACTATCTGAATCCCAATTCTATTGAAAAAAGGAAACAGAAGAAGGAAATGAAGGGCATCTATATGAATATTATTTAAAAAAAATAGAATCTGGCCATGGACTATTTTAATGTGACTAATATAAAGCCTGACTAATAGTGGCCAAACTCTGCTGTTTCAATTTGTACAGGTAGACGTCAACTTACAACTAAAATTGGGCCCAAAATTTATGTTGCTAAGTGAGAAAGTTGAATTTTGCTCTATTTTATTGCTTTTCTTGCCACATTTGTTAAGGAAATCACTGCAGTTGTTAAATTAGTTACAACATTGTTAAGTGAATCGGGCTTTCCCATGGACTTGACAGAAGGCCGCAGAAGGGGATCACATGACCCATGGGACACTGCATCTGTCGTAAATATGAACCAGTTGTCAAGCATCCGAATGTAACTCACATGACCATGGGGATATTGCAATGGTCATAAGTGTGAAAAATGGTCATTAGTCACTTTTTTCAGTGCCATTGTAACTTTTAATAGCACTAAGTGGACTGTATGTCGAGGACTGCCTGAATTTTTTTTTATCCTTTAAGACTTTTTAAAATTGCTTTCAGAACCATTAGTAGGTTTGGGAAGATCCAACCTTTACCAAAGCTTAATTTATGCACAAAAGGAAAAGGAAGAGCCTCGGTGGCACAGAGTGCAGTACTGCAGGCAACTTCTGCTGCTTGCCGGCTGCCTGCAATTTGGCAGTTCAAATCCCACCAGGCTCAAGGTTGACTCATCCTTCCAAGGTGGGTAAAATGAGGACCCAGATTGTTGGGGAAAATATGCTGACTCCGTAAAACCACTTAGAGAGGGCTGTAAAGCACTATAAAGTAGTATATAAGCTTTATATTAGCTGTTGCTAATAAAGACATAAAATTCTCAGCTTACATTGGAACAAAAGTTGCAAAGATTCTCATTCACTGAAGACCATATTATAGGGATCTAGGGAGAAGTCTCAGCTTTCATTGTTCTCTTTTGTTGCTCATTCCTCTTGATCTTGCAACCTGATTACTTGGAAAAGCAATAGAAGAGAGCATGGGAAAAATAATTAAGAGTTGGGAGAATTTCGCCCTCATCATTGATCTAATGTATGTTGTTACAGTAACTTATCACACCAAGAAGATATAGGAAAAGACCTGAGATACTTGGTTTGAAATTTATCAGCTATCATAAATTGGCAATTTAATGGGCTGGTGGACACATTTGAATATTAGACAATATTGCCATCACTAAAATGACTATCATGCAGTTTCTCCATCCACAAATTGATGCTAAGAATGGGTATGGTCAGGCATAAAGTTTCCATTTAATAGAAGACAGTGAAATTGATGAGGTTGCTCCTGACATCACCATTGTCTCAAATGTCCTCTGATCCTTGATTATTTTGTCTTGTTCCTGAGCATGAGGGCATATTTCCAAATAAAGCACCAAGTGCAAACTCCACACTTATTTTTGCTAACATCAGAAACCTTCTTGGGGAAAAGAAATGATATTAGCAGCTGACACCTTTGTCAGTTTCTGATACATCAAGTTTTGAATTAAAAGGGTATTATTATTTTTTAAAAAAACAAGTGAAGTATGGCAAGGAGTATGTGGCAAGAAAGTTGTTTGCAAACACATTACTACCCCATGGATGTTATATAACTCATCCTTGTGCTGTTTCACTAGCTAGAACAGCCATCCTGCTGAAAAATCAATTTAGTCATTCTTCTGTCCCATAACTATCTTAAAAAAGAAAAAGGTGTAAATAGCATGGGCTCATAAATTGCAGCTGCCGGGTGGACAGGTTGCTTTAAACAGTTCCTTTCTGGCAGCTGTTAATGGCAAAATATTCAGTTAAGGGATTATTTTCGCCACATGTCATGAGTAGTACTCAAAAAAAGTTGCAGACCTGTTATAAGAATTCCATAGGCTCCCTTATAAACTGTTCCATTAATTGGGGTACAACATGATAAAGGCTTTCAGAAGAGATCATTTTCATGGTTTCTATATAGTAACATTTAAAACAAGATCAAAATATTTAAAATTAAATGCAAAGTCCATTATTCAAATTGTATAATAACACAATCATAAAACTCCCCCCCCCCTCTTTCCATTCAGGTCTATTCTGCTTCAGTTCTGTTTAATCTGGGTTTGTCCTCTATTTTATTATGAATTGTGTTTGGAGGTGAGCTTTCTTTGCTATGGCTTTTCCAATAAATCAATCATGCAGCTTATTAGGAGAAATGCTAAAATGCCAATTTTGAAGCTGGAAATGCTGTCTTTAACCATTGGGATTTTTGTTATGTTTTTTTTTTTAATTCCAGGGTTGTAACTTCCTACTTCCTTCTAACAATAGCAGTCACTGTTGAATAGGAAAAACAGCAACGATATTCAGAACAAATTTCCAAAATAATCTGGATGGGAGAGAAGTATTGCTTCATCTTCAAAACTAGAAAAAGAGCTTAGTCTTCCCAAAGTTCAGCACAAATAAACACCCTCATTTTCATAAGATGCATGCCAAATCACTGTGGAGCATGGCTGCTGACCAAGGGGCTATTGAGATAGAGGGCAGGGTGCTGGATTACAGTACTGGATAAGAAGTGAATTTGTTCAACAATCACATTCATTAAAGGCAGTGCTTGAGAAATCTATTGCTTTTCCATTTCTCTCTGCCATTCCCACCTTCCATTCCATCCCAAATTAAGTTTGATTCTAATGTGTTTTTCCTTCTGTTTTCCAGAGAATAAACCTGTGATGAAGAGCCTAACTTTACCTTCCACCTCTCCGCCAATGAAGCTGGTGAGCTTGGAAGAAGCTCAGGCTCGAAGTCTCTCAGCTTGTCACCCTGCCCGCAAAGAACGAAGGGAGAACAGTTTGCCAGAAATTGTTCCAGCTACGGGCTCCTTTTACCATACTGTCCTTGATCTACCAGACGGCAAGTAAGTATTCCTTGTTTTAGTATCTGAAAACTGAACACAAAAGATAAATAGGGCTATGAAAGAGCATATACATTCAATAAATAAATAAATATTATCCAAGGGCCTACCATTGTCCAACTCTGTTGTGGCCTGTCTGTCCTCTTGCTCCTCTGGCAGCTGAATCAGATAAGGAGGCAGTGTGGGAATCAGGGACAGCATCAAGGCAATCTGAGAGCTTCGAGGAGGAAGAGGGAATGGAGCTGTTAAAGATAGAGACAAAGACGGAGCCTGGGCTGTCCATAAGCCCTCAGATGGAGAGGTAACAGCCACGCCCATGGTCTGGAGGTGGATGATAAGGAAGAGGAGGAACATCTGGGTCCAGTGCCTAACGCACGGATGCACAGAAGGCAGAGAAGAGGAGAGCAGCGGGAATCAATGGGCTGGTCCTTGTGACGGAAGAACCACTGCTGGTAGCGAAGCCCCACCCTAGCTCCGGAGATAAAAGGCAGGGGGCGGAAATGAATAGGTGTGGCAGACAACTATTCATCTCCCTGCCAGTCAGCCACTGATAGCCTGAACTTCTGAATCCTGCCTGGAAATTATCAGAGTTCTTCTTGGAATCTGCAGTGGCTTTTGAGCATGTGTGTGTGTGTGTTTGTGAGTGTGTGTGTGTCCACTGCTGGAAGGAAATGAGCACACCTTCCAGGACTTCCTTTGCAAGTGTGGGGAGAGGAAGTGTGGAGAGAGCGAGTCCTGATGTGTTGGGGCCTTTTCAGGAGGAAAGGGAACTTTCCACAGGACTTAGAGAGTTCATTAGCCTGCTGGGAGAGAGCAGCTGCTGCTGCTCCTAATAAAGGGAACACTTCGTTAAATACAAAGGACTTGTTGTGTTTGGGAGCTGGGTCAGAACAAACTCAGAGTTCCCCAATGTTTCTGGTTTTGCGGATGGGTGCGGGAGGGAGCACACAGCTCTTGTGCTAATGCAAATTAAGCCTATGCACTTGCCCACTGCTGGCAGAAGTGAGGATGTGCATGCATGCACTCACCAGCTGTTTCCACCACCTGGCTGCAATCTCCACATGGGCCATAGATTGGGGTCCCCTGGTCTAACCTGTCTTCTATGATGTTCTGAGGCATCTTGTTTGATGCAATTGGTGTGCAGCCAATTTGGATCAGTTATAAGTGTGCAGCCAAGCACTATAAGAGAAGCCTTCACCTATTTGATAGCTTCCATGAATAAGCTTAGTGTAATTTTGGGAGGAGGAACCATATTCCTCAGCACTGTACAGATATATCAAAACTTGAAATATGTGTTAAAAATATATAGACATTCCCTCCTAATTCCTCAACATTGCTGTGAGAAGGATAACATTAAATCCCTGGTCAGTGTCAGTACCTCCAGTACCAGGCAGACAGATGGATACAAGAATAGTTTTTCTGCTTTGCTTCATTTTAAATGTTTGATCAGCAGGAGTGAAACCAAAGGCTTGAGGCACCTGTGATGAGACAGCCACCTACTGGTAACCTTCCCCAATTGCATTTGCAATATCTATCTTAATCTTCATTCTTTATTTGTGTAGCATATTCGATATACTATATTTTACTCTTATGCCTAGCTGGATAACATTGAAAGAAGGCAAAAGCTGTTATGCAAGACTTATATTATCCAGCCACAGTGGAATCGTCATCATTACTTTGTAGATACTTAAATTGCTGTTGGCATATGGCATTTGATCATGTTCCCATAATATAAATGAGGGCCTGAATAGCCACATCTTTGTACGAGTAATAAATTCTGAATCCCATAAAGCATTAGCATGAATGGCAGACCATACTGAACTCAGAGGCATGAGGTCAAATGTTATTTTACCCATAATTTCATTGGGTGGAGTTGGCCAGTCATAAAAGGCCATTTCCCACATCATACATAATATAACATATATAATTAGTGGGAAAGGGAAAGCAGTCATTTTCTGGGTCAAACTGTCTAGCCTCTTGGCTACTCTAATGGCAGGATCCCTCTATGTTTCAAATCAAAGCCTTCACACCATCTGCTGCCTGATCTTTTTTTAGCTGGAGATGCTCAAGTCTTTCTGGGCTACAACTGTGAAAAGCGGTGAAATAAAGTTTGAGAGCAAATGAAGGCAGATAAAAGGGACACATTAAAAACATATTAATCTTAACTGTTAACCATTGCTACTTATCTACAGATCTTTGATTTTATCTTTCAGGAGAAAATTATCCACAAAATCCAAGAAATGGAAGTCTATTTTTAATCTGGGCCGGTCAGGATCAGAAGCTAAGACTAAACTGAGCCGCAATGGAAGTGTGTTTGTTCGAGGGCAAAAAATCTCTGGTAAAGATTCCCTATGGCCTTCATTAATATAGCTTCTCTTTTCTCCCTTAGCTTGGCCTTGGCCAATAGGAAAAAAAAAGTTCCAGCACTTTGCAAAAGATCATTCATGCTAATAAAGTAACAAGGATTAAAGGATTAAAAGCCAGTATGAATGATGCTTGACAACAGCATGGGGGAGATTGCATATTTAACCTCTTGCATCATGCCAAGTATCATTTCAGTAGGACAATAAAAGGCAGTCATATCCCAAAGCCTATGAAATTCTTGCTGTGAATACTGTCTATTATTTTACTGTGTTGAACATGCATTTCTGAATTCGCTGAATGCATGCGCAGGAAGAGGTCAAATGTGCGTCTGCCCAAACTGTGGCTAAGAATATTCCTATGCCAGTCATTTTATTAAGGAGTCCCAGAACATATGTCCATCTCATCTTGTCTGGGATTTCTGATTGGAATCCTTATGAGATAATCAGTATCGTATTAAAGAAATGTACCGGCTCCCCTCCAACAATCCTGGTAGAGCAAAGGAGATACAATTACTATGTCTATCTTTTAATTCTTGAAAAAAATATATTCATTACCATATAAGTATCTTACATGAAGGACAGGTGTCCAAACAGTTGTCACAATGAGGAAGGACGAAAAAAATAATCCAGCTTGATTAACAGCCCAACACTCTGCTTAGGGAGAAGATGGTGGGCTCCTTGAATAAAGAACAATGCACAATTATTCACTGTTTATGAATAAGCAACTCAGAAAGTCCTTGCAAAAATCGTATGTCTATTTTGGCAGATAAACATATTGAATAAAGCTTGCTTTTTTCATTGTGCTAAAAAAAGTTAAGAAAGCATTGCACCTCTTATACCTTGCTAGCTGGTAAACCTTAGTTTTAGCTGTAAATTAAAGATAGAGCTGTATGCATTCTCTGGATTTTAAATCTTTTTTCTGCTTTGCTCACAATTTTTATTTCTGTATAACTGCAATGTGTGGCTATATTTCAAACATTTTACATCCTTTCTTTCTACAGAGAAAGCAACCATTCGACCAGCTAAAAGCATGGATTCACTTTGTTCACATCCAGTAGAAGGTAAGGCTCGATCAGTGTGTATCAAATATGGAAAAGTCAAAGATTTGCTCATTCTTTGGGCATTTATGGCAGAAGCTGAATTTGTGTAATTTTCATGGACATACTGGATATCTGTTTATATTAATCTGTTTATTTACTCAAATCATTTTGCAGGGTTTATTGTATGCAAATGCAGTCCTGTTCATAGAATCAGTACTTTGGGAAAAACACCAAAAAGTGCTTAGTACAGTCATTGGTCAGAGAGAGTGCTGGAGTAACCACTTTCCTTTCCACATCATCTTCTTTTTCTAGAAGAACTCATGTTCAAGAAAAAAAAAGCCAAGATTTTCACTTTGATATGAACCAGCTATGTGCAGTGTGCACCAGCAGCCAAAAAAGTTAATGCAATCCTTGGTTGTATAAACAGAGGCATAGAATCAAAATCAGGTGAAGTATTAGTACCACTTTA